>JAAGKR010000419.1:113681-189437 GCA_011419295.1 Clarias macrocephalus
GAGGTATATTTTGATTACTTATTTGGCCTTTTTCTGGTTTTATAGATATTAGATTGTTTCGAGCAATTTTAACAAATTTATTCTTTTTTCTCACTATTCGGGGAACAGACACAGTTTCTATAGGACAAGCTATGTGTGCGCGTCTATCAGTATGGTGAGTTGTAATGTGGCTATTATGTTTGGAATCTAAGACACGACTTACCGCCAGTCAGATGGTTCGTAGTGTCCTGGAGATGTTGTCTGAGAGGACTGCTGCTCCAGCTCTGCTAGGGTGGAGTCCATCGGTGTGGTAGAGCCTAGGACGCTCCCAGAAAACATTCCAGTTATCAACAAAGGGTAATCTCTGTTGTTGACACCAAGATTGTAACCATTCATTAAAAGCGAACAATCTACTGAACCTCTCAATTCCTCGCTGGATTACTCCAGTACATGGAGAAATCCTCCATGTACATTTCGACCTGAGTACAAATGTACTTGCATTTAAATGTAACCAAGTATTAAATAAAAAGACTATGATTTACCATGGCTCTGTTATTATTGTTGATGTTGTTGTTGTTGTTGTTGTTGCAAATATATATTAATATAAAGTCACTAAATTAATCTGAAAGTGAAGTCAATTATCATGAGCACTCAACATGAAGGTGAATCATGTCCATGTAAAACAGCGGGATTTAAGAATAGACAAATGTTCCTTTTAAAATTGTATTTACTGTTAACATCTATGCATGTAATAGATGTAAAGAGACACTGGATAGTTTTGCAACATTTTAACAAGTTCTAACATAAAATGATCACCAATTTCACAAGGTGCAACCAACAGGTCAAATCAGTCCAAATACCCCTCTAAGGATCTATAGGTGCAAAGCATGAGAAACACATTTGACAATATTTATATATTGTATGATATTGCTTGCCAAGTTGGGTGTTGTATTATTATTATTATTTTTTTTTTAATAAAAAAGAAAGACATTATATGAAATTATATCAGACAAATTAAGATTTAACTAACAAATATTTGTATGATAATTATTTTAAAAGATGGTGGCGGTATAATGGTGTCCATAATAAATGCTGAAACTTACAAAAAAATTATTCAGAGACTATTTATTTATTTATTTGTTTGTTTATTAAACCATGTCAGTCAATATGGTGTGGTAGATAAAATTTGCTGCTCTATTTTATTTTGTTGAATCTATTAATGATTGCCTTTCAACAGGCATTTTAATTATTGAGTTGCATATAATATTTACTCCCAAATGTCAAATGAACATACATTAATTACACACATGCATCAAAGCAACATGTTACTTACCCACAAATGCAGTCCATACACATTTACTCACATCTGTAATTTGATCCTCCCGTTAGGACATTTACAGACAAAAATATATTTTGTTGCTTTGTTTAGAAGGATTTTGTTGCTTGCAGAGAATTTGTGGATTTTTATTAAATATTATTTAAATATTACACACCAATGAACATTAAATATCAATAATACACCAGTAAGTGTGGCGACAGGTTTCTGGGCATCTGATTAATACATGTGAGGAGCAAAGGCCAGTCTGTCTGGATCAATACTACAGAAAAGCCAATGCAGCAAAACTTGCCAAAAAAAGTCAATGCTGGCCATGATAGAAAGGCACCAAAACATTCATTGCATTACAGCCCTCCATGCACAGGGCGCAGCAGCCAAAGAAGCTCAGTTTAATCAAGCAACCATGACATGCACCAGACAACCAAGTCAAACCAGCGAGTTCCACCCCTCAACCCACAACACCCAAAGGATCCATCACTAACCTCCCAATGCCCGACACCACAGCATACCTCCAGAGATCTTGTGGATTCATGCTCTGAGGAGTCAGGGGAACCTACACAATATTAGACTTAATGTTTTGTGTCATAAGGTTTGTAGGATAGCATTATTGGTGTGTGTTATTATATCATTAATTTTCAATGCCACTTACCCTGAAGTCACCTGGAACCAATTTCAGGAAACTGCACTGGGCAGTTGACATGCTAGATGGCACAGTCACACATCCACTCATACAGTACCAGACAAATTAGATGTAACCCCCAAATCACAGGATGAATATGCAAACTTTATGCAAACAGAATGGAGGTTTGAGATGGCTATGCCAACCACTAAGCAAATTTAATTATATTATATTTTAGGCGGCACAGTGGTGTAGTGCTAGGACTGTGTCATCACACCTCTATGGTCGAAGGCTGTATTCCCGCCTCGGGTCTGTGTGCATGGAGGCTCAAGACCCTTGCAATCCTGTACAGGATAAACAATATTATATTATATTATATTGTATTGTATTGTATTGTATTATATTATATTATATTATATTATATTTATATTAGACACCCAATCACACACTACAGGCTTTTGGACTGTGGGAGGAAACTGGAGCACCTGGAGGAAACCCGCCAAGCATGGGGAGGATATGCAACTCCGTGCACACACACCAGAGGTTTTTTCATATTCTTCCATTATGTAGTTTATTCACCGGTTCTGGCCACAGTGTGTCGCTGTTCCTGAAGAACTGACCGTTACGCTCATAAACACGGTGAGTAATGAAGAGGGGGCGGGTGTCTCTTCTGAAATCTGACTGGTCGCGCCTCTCAACGCTTCAGTCAACCACGTCATTCGATTGGTCCGTGAACAACAGCGTTACTGGGCGTGTTAGGGGTTTTTGCTTGCTATGGTTGACCAAAGAGAAACAAGAAAAGCATCAAAATCAGAACTATGAAGAAATGCAGTGTCTAATATGATGCCTACTTAGATTACTATTGTTTTTGTTTTTCTAAGGAAAGACACTTTCATTTTAGTTCATTTTTATAATATTTAGATTATTTTATGATAAAACCACAAATATCACAATTAACTTTACTAGTTGATTACTCTTACAAGTAAAACTTTCAAACAAACATTTATGTATTTTTGTAAAAATTAGAATTTTTAATTGAATATGCATGCAGATATAGATCATTTCTACACACTTTTTTTAATTTTATTTTTTTTTTTTTACCAAAATGTGTGCTAGAAATTAATACCAAGAAACACCAGGCACTGACCTGTCATATGGAAAATCTGAAGTTAAATATAGACTCAAGAAATACTCAGTATTATCTAAAATAGTATTAGCTTACTGGTTAAGATGTTGGATTTCTGCTCAAAGGGTCATGAGTTCAAACCCCCAGTGCCTGTTTGATCTCTTAACCAGTGGTTGAATTGTAAAAAAAAAAACAAGGGGGATGGTGTGGTTAAGAATCGTATTTATTAATTTCTTTTTTTTTTTTTTGCATTTTTTTTTTTTTGCATTTTTGCATTTCAACTTTCATTTGATTCTTTCCATGGCTTTCAACTGGGAAAGATTATATGAGTAGAATTAAAATCTACATAAACATTTGTAGTGAAATAATTGAATTTAATAGTATTGTAGTTTTGTATGACTACGCACCAGTCTCTCTCTCTCTCTCACACACACACACACAAATCATCAAATTACTATTATGGCATTTGAAAATCTATTTTGACACTTATGCAGCCAAGCATGTAGTGGTTAGCATTGTCGCCTTGCACCTTCGGGGTCCAGGTTTGATTCTCGGCCAGGTTCAATTCCCGTCTCTGTGTGCATGGAATTTGCATGTTCTCCCTGTGCTTGGTGGGTTTCCTCCGGGTACTCCGTTGTATGTTAGGTTCATTGGCATTCCCAAACTGGCCGTAGTGTGTGAATGTGAGTGTTTGTATATGTGTGTGCCCTGCGATGGATTGGCATCCTGTCCAGGGTGTACCCTGCCTTGTACCCTAAGTCTCCTGGGATAGGCTTTGTCATTTTTTTTCAACAGGGTAGATACTATCCACCATCACTCCCGCATCCACCCCTCAAATTGAGCCCTGCCCTTAACCCTCAACTGCTCAGATGTCTAAATGAGACAAGTGCATTTTCCAAATTTTGTTCTAATTCCAAAAAGAAATTTATATATAAAATTGTGCATGCATGGCATCTACAAACATTTTTGGTTCTGAATATAGATTTAAAAGATTTTGAGAATATATATGATTGACTCTATGCACTCTTACATGTGACTTCTGAAGGACACAACCAAAACCGTCTATTCTCCCTGCAGTTTCTCATTCAAACAACTGTACATCATAACAACTGTATATCATACAAATTATATATGACATGTTGTAGGTTTCTAACTCCAAATTTAAATCCAGTGTGATGAGTATTTTCTCTCTCCTGCCAGCTGTGAGCAATCTTTAAAATATCAGTTCTTGAGTCAAAGACTTTACAAAGTACACAGGAAATGATCCAGATCAGTGTCAGCATAACTGAGCAGGAAAAAACATGACGAAGAAAAGGGTGGGCTTCACAGATTAAACACTCAACACCACATCATCACAGTGGACGTCTTTTTTTTTAAGCATGTACTTCCTGTTAGAATGAGAACTGCATTTTTTCACCTTCTTTAGGTGACCGTTTCAGTCGCTTAACTACCAGCAGCACTACTCAGAATTAAATAACCACAACAAACTGTATATTGATGTATCACTGTTTACTGGAAATGAGTATTAAATAAAAGAAATTATATAATTAGCGCATTTCAGATAATTATCCATAAGTAGATCCATGAGTTTTCATAATTTTCCTGGATTAGGCAGTATGGAATAGACCATTTATTTCCCACATAATGCAATTGTAATTATACATACACATATCATTAAGACAAACATAGTACAAAGACTTTGGCAAAAAAAAAAAAAAAAGTGCATAAATGATTATAATGAGTGAGTATACAAAACATTGTGTTCATTGAAAAGTGTACAAAATGAGCAGAATGGAAAATAAAAAAACAAAAAACAGAAAGAGAGAGTCCAGTGCATGTCCACAATTGTCCATGAGAATTAGCAGCAATGTCATTCCAATAGAGTCTATGTGATTAAAGTACAAGTTCAGTTTGAGGCCGGTAACAGCATGCCAATTGGCAGAGCCTTGGCTGTTGTTATCTTGTTCAGGTTCCTGACCTCTGTTTGCCAGGAGGGGATCTTCTTGGTGGTCATGTGACGGCGAGCATGCTTAGTAAGGTGGTCACTGCGCATGAAGCGTCTGTCACAAACTGGACAGACAAACTTTTTCTCACCAGTGTGTGTTCGCCGGTGACGAGAGAGCTCATCAGAGCGTGCAAATTTTTTGTCACAGCCATCCCAGTTACAGCTGAATGGCTTCTCGCCTGCAAGAACAAACACCAACAGGGTTGGTTAGAGAAATGCTACATGCTTTCTGATTCCTGTGTAAACAATAACAATACAGAAAGCCAGGAAACATGATTCTTTCTTACCTGTGTGAGTCCTGAGGTGTGCCTTGAGGTGAGAGCTCTTGAAATAGGTCTTCCTGCAACCAGGGGAGTTGCAGACATAATTACGCCTACGGGAGAACTCTGACTGCGTGGTGCCACTCTGCCCTGAGGGTAAATAAATAGGTGCTGGTGCCAGAGGCAGTAGTTTTGTGTTGCCTACAGTCACAACTGCCTGCTGAGGGCACTGCGGTGTCTGAGCCATTGATGCCCGAGGCATCACCAGCATCACGGTACCCTGTGGAACTGAAGAACCAACGAAAATTGGTTGTGGCAAAATAGATTTTTGGGCTGGACTCTGGATAAATGCTGCTGAAATAAGTCCTGGTTGAGCCACTGGGAACATCTGGCATATTATGGGTGGACTGGCTGTGGAAAGTGGTGAATTGGACTTGGAAGCAATCTTGTCACTGGAGAACTGGTTGCTTCTGTTTAAACACGTTTCTGATATGGTGCTGGTTTTGATGGACTGGCAGGGTGAAGATGCTGGTAAGGGAATCTCTGTCTGTGCTGGCTGTTTTGGTGCCTGAATTAGTGTAGGTGCTGATTGTTGACACTGGACATTGTGTGGAATGTTCTGGTAGACTAAACTGTCAGCTGTGTGCCGGATGACGCTGGTAGCCATGGCTCTGCAGGGTTGGGAGGAATTTTTCTCAGTGGTGGGAAACCACCTGGGCGGTGACGTCTCAGCACAAGCGGTCACAGCAGGTTGCTGGAGTCTGGCACTGAGGACACTGTTGCAAGGTTTTTTCAGAGGGCAGGGAGAGATGGGCACTGGGATGTGAGCGGTAGTCTCAGCAAAACTGGGGCTGTGGGGTGGCGTCATACACTGAAGAACAAAAAAGGGAAGATGCTAAATATTAACAAGACATAACCAGGTCTACACACCTGAAACATTGGTACACTGCTATAGGACAGCAAAAAATGTTTTTACATCTTACACGGCCTAAGTAATTAATTACAAACATACTCTCAGGCTGAAGTTCATCCAGCAGAGGAGGCTTATCTATACAGTACCGCATGTCTAGGCTATCATAAAGCCATGTCATGGAGTTCAAGCAAACAAATCGACCCTGTAAAGATCACTACTCCATAAGGCCACAAGTTATTCCTTCAACTCTAGGTGGGAAAGTTTTGAGTTGAAACAAAGCTCATAAACAATCACAAATACTTGTGCTTTCCTTAAGATCGGCTTTGTCTGTTGAGCTTCCTTACCAATGAGGAGAGTGAAACAAAGTCCCCATGGTTCTCTTGTGGTTCAGGATGCAGGAGAGAGTCACAGGAATCCGAGGCCGGGGTCAGAGGACGAGGTTTCAAGCTGCCGGGTCGTTGGGATGACTGAAACCAGGAGCTCATGCAGACCAGGGCTTCGGCCGCCTCCAGATCGTTGGACTCTGGCATGCTGCATAAGGACTGCTCACTATCGTGCCTTCTCCTTTCCATATACGGTCTGTGGATGTCTATCTGAGTTCCCTGAGAAGAACAAAAACACCTAATATAACCATGAACAGAACTTTCCGGATGCTCCTGCGAAAAAGTACCGTTTGGAAAAAAAAAAAAAAAAAGTCCTTTGTGCTTCAGGATCCAACTATTCCCGATGTGTAAAACAGTTATGATTCAATCCGGCTCCTCCCCGTCTCTCTCTCACTCACTCACTCACTCACACACAAACAACTGAAGAGGAGGAGTTGTTTACAGACATGCTGGGTGAACAGTGCTACAATTATTTGAGATTTCAGCTTATTCTGAGAAGTCAACTTAGTCATCACATCTAGTTGTTTTCTACTAAAGCCACTCCAAGAACCCGTCTACCACAGTCCCCTTTGTTCCTCTGGTGGAACCCTTAACACAGGGATGTAGCTTTCTGATTGGGTTCTACTTAGGGGAACCCTCTGTTCTAAGGCTTTTCACAGAACAGAGGATTCCCCTAAGTAGAATCCAATCAAAAAGCTAGAACCCCTTCTCTTCTAAGGTTCTTCATAGAACCTTTAACTTTAGCTTACATTTACAAAAAGGTTCCTCAGGTGTTTTTAGATGGTTCCCCATCTAAAATCTAGAACCATCTTAAAAACACCTAGGCAACCTATTTGTAAATGTAAGCTGATATTTACACACCCTAAAAATCAAATACAAGTTAATTAAATTAAAAGGCAGACAGAAGACGTAAAACAGTGAATAACATTAGAATTTAGTTTGGGTCAGAAGTGTATGTGATAGTTATTATAATAATAACTAAGTAAACGAATAAATTTAACGTGAGCAAACAAACAACCAAAGTATAATAATAATAAGAAGAATAATTACCGATGACACAGGTAAAAATGTGTTAATTTGCTCTTTACCTGAGATAATTCGTCCATATTCGGAAATAGTCGCGTTGACATGTCTTCCAAATGTGAATAAATGAAACAAATATATCACAGGACAACAGAACAAAGAGGTCCCTGCTACTGACGCCCGTATAGTGACGACTGCGACCGGAATTCAATTCGCTTTTAGCACTCAGCTCTGGGCTCAGCTGAGTAAAACAAGTCATAAGGAGAAAAAAATAGAAAAACAAAATTCACAACAGACTGGCGGGTGGCAACATGCGACCAATGAAAAGCGAGCATGTGTGGCCACTCGACCAATAGCCTGCGAAAGGACGCGTGATCAGCACATGTCAGCGGCACGATTGGCGGAAGTAGGGTGCGCGGCTGCAGGTGGGCGTGTAGGGGGAGTCAGCGGTGTCAGAGCAAACCCTGTGAACCGCGTGCCGGGAAACTGGGCGAAAGGTCATAGCAGCCTTGAGTCGTGAGTAATCGTGACTAGGTTTGGGCGGTCGGGTCAGCTGTAGCAGGAAAAGCGCGAGTCGTACATGGCGCCTGTTTGTATTTTTTTTTCTTTTTACAACACCTCTGGGAACAAAATGTAACTTCTGTAACTTCATAAACAGGGGAGAACAATGGGCAGAAATGCCTTTTAAAACGTATTTATCCTATCGCATAGGATCTTTTGAATATTAATTTATTTATTAATTCTGCACACAAAAGCAAGATAGGGAACTCAGCACTGTCGCCTCACACCTTCAGGGCCTGGGTTTGATTCCTGTCTCTGGTGCATGGAGTGTGCATTTTCTCCCCATGCATTATGGCTTACTCCGGGTATTCTGGTTTCCTCCCACAGTCTAAGGACATGCAGGTTAGGCTTATTAATGTCTCTTAATTGCCTGCGTGCCAGCAATGGATTGTCCAGGATGTACCCCGTCTTCAGGCCTCCCGTGACCCTGTAACAGGATAAAGAGGTTTAGATGATGAATGAGTTAGATTAATTCTGCACAAACATTTACAAAGCAAGATAGGGAACTCCAATACAAAAACTAGATTCAGATAAACAATGATGGTTGCAGCACAACAGCTGAATCAATAATTTATAATAACAATGACACCAACTATCATTAATATATCCACAAATACTGAATATTGATGTATCACTGTTTACTGGAAATGAGTATTAAATAAAAGAAATTATATAATTAGCACATTTGAAATAATTATCCATAAGTAGATCCATGAGTTTTCATAATTTTCCTGGATTTAGGCAGTAAGGAATAGACCATTTATTTCCCACATAATAAAATTGTAATTATACAAAGATTATAATAAGACAAAGATTATAATATATAAAGACTAGGATGGCACAGTCGCCTCGATTCTCAGGTGTGTGTGCATGAAGTTTGCATGTTCTCCCTGCGCTTGGTGGGTTTCAAAGACATGCAGATTAGGTTAATTGGTGTTCCCAAATTGCCTGTAGTGTGTGAATGAGCATGTTTGTGCCTTGCGATGGATTGGCACCCTGTCCAGGGTGTACCCAGCATTGTGCCTTAAGTCTGTTGAGATAGGATCCAGGTCCCCCTGTGACACTGTACAGAATAAGCAGTATAGAAGATGAATGAATGGAAAATAAGACTAACAATAATGACAATAATACTAATAACAGAAACGAATAATAAAGTAAACAGCAGGAATAACACTAAGAGTACAAGGAAAATATGGGAGGAGACATTAAAAGGGCAGGAACTGAGAAATGTGTATATATTTGTTCTGGTCTTTCTATTTATTTTATCCATACATTATCTTTTGACTTTATGGACCATTTCCTTCTAAACATAAAATAAATGCTTTTTGGCACTGTAAAGGTTTAAAAGAAATATGATGCGGACATATAAAAGCTATACATTTTAAAAGTGTGCATAAGGTGATATTTGCACAAAAGCAAAAGTTTTGTAGGATATTAATTTAGGCAAAGTACGTACAGTAAAGGAATCATGTGATCGCAATCTTTCAAACCGCTATGTCACATCCTATGTAAAGTCTAAATGAATTAACAATGTTCTTGCTATTTCCATTTTTCCCTATCTTTTGCAGATTATGTTCCTGTTTTTCCTCTATTTAATTTCAAATCTATCAGCAATATTTCTTCATTAAATGTTATAAATGGAGTCACCCTGCCTCCATGTTGCTGTCCTTCCAGGAAACTTGTCACATCAGCCTATGATCTTGTACAGGATAAGTGGTATAGAAGATGAAAATGAGACATTTACTGAGAAGTAGAATTCCCTTTGCCCCATACGTAAACCTTGACTCATTGATATTTTTTCTAAATCTCAACCCACCTGACATATAAATGTAGTGTTTGTTTTAGCAACAAAAAAAAAAAAGAAAAAAAAATTAATCCAATTTAATTTCCATGAAGCAAGTTAGTTCCCATCGCTGCAGGTACGTCAGATATACTATAAATAGTCCCCTCACCAGCTTCCCTACTCTCTCTCTCTCTCTCTTCAAGGACAAGACAATAAAACCTTTCAGTTAATCACTTTACTAATCAGAGAACCAATCAGAATAGAGAATCCATAAAACTGGAACTTTAAAGTAATCTCTTTATGGTAGATTCTGGTTTAAAATGTCTTATGTGGGTCGGTGGGTGGGTAGATTAATGGATGGATAAATAGTTTCATTTTGTCAATATAATTTTTGTGTCATCTCTGTCTGTAATTTTAGGTTTATACTCTTAAGCTACTTATGGCATACACCCTCTGTCATAGATGGTTCTTTTTTCTATCTGACCCTGTCTCTAAACTCAGTGCAAATCCTAACCCTATTCATAAAGAAAAGTGCTCTGTAGTTTAAAGGGATATGGTAAGAGTTAATAATGTCAGTATTGGCAAAGTTATGATATATGCTATAATGATGCTATAATACTATATAAGCTATAATGGCATTGGGATCTACCCTCCAAATAAAAGAGGCAAGTATTGTAACTTTTTTTCTGTTTATGCAAAATAAAAATAAAAAAGTAAGTCTTTTGCTTTTGCTTTCATAGTTATTTAGCTAAAATTAACAAAGAAAAAAGTTAAGATTCCAGTGAGACAGTGTTCACATATTTGCCTCTGTACAGCACCACAATGGATTTGAAACCAACTCGTCAAGGTGTGATTGAAGTGTCGACTTTTTAGTTTAATTCAAAGTGTTCCATTAACCTTTAACAGCCTTAAATGTAGCTGGACAACCTAATCTAATTATAAATATTAAGATTACTGTTAATACAATAAACCCATGGGCTTCACCAAATGCTGATTTTCTGAGTTTCCTTTCCAAGCTGCTTTGTCAGGAGTTTACTGCAGCCAAATTTAGTTGCTTTAGCTGCTTGTTTGGGTCTTTCTGCCTTCAGGTTAATCTTGGCCCTGTAAGAACAGTTAATTTATTTGCTTTGGGTTGCTTAATATGTCTTGGGTGATTATCCATCAAAATTTACATCATTCAGCTGTCGTATTAGTTTTGCAGCATTTGGCTGAAACTGAGCAGTTTGGCTGAAACATAGATCTATACTCTTCAGAATTAATCCTGCTACTTCTACCAGCAGTCAGTTGATGCAGTATGGTTTAGATATGAGCCCTTCCTTTCCTTCAGCATATTGTTATCTTTAAATCATTCTGGAGTAAATTAAGCTCATAGCAGAATTGTGCGTGTAGATTTTTATGTACAGTACAGACCAAAAGTTTGGACACACCTTCTCATTCAAAGAGTTTTCTTTATTGTGTTCTTTATTGTGTTCTTTAGCCCAAACACGTCTCTTCTGCTTGTTGTCTGTCCTTAGCAGTGGTTTCCTAGCAGATATTCTACCATGAAGGCCTGATTCACACAGTCTCCTCTTAACAGTTGTTCTAGAGACGTGTCTGCTGCTAGAACTCTGTGTGGCATTGACCTGCTCTCTGATCTGAGCTGCTGTTAACCTGCGATTTCTGAGGCTGGTGACTCGGATGAACTTATCCTCCGCAGCAGAGGTGACTCTTGGTCTTCCTTTCCTGGGGTGGTCCACATGTGAGCCAGTTTCTTTGTAGCGCTTCATGGTTTTTGTGACTGCACTTGTGGACACTTTCAAAGTTTTCCCAATTTTTTGGACTGACTGACCTTCATTACCATCAAGTGATGATGGCCACTCGTTTTTTTTACTTAGCTGTTTTTTTCTTGCCATAATACAAATTCAAACTCTTTGAATGAGAATGTGTGTCCAAACTTTTGATCTGTACTGTATGTATTTATTTATTTATTTATTATTTTTTAAATTATTACTATTATTGTTGGTATACCATACCAGTGAACAGGTATCTGCTATAGGACTGAGTTTAATATCCTTCACATACAGTACATTGTTTTCTTTTTGCCCAGTCTGTTCTTACCCTGTCTCTGAACTCTGCAAATCCTAACCCTATTCATAAAGAAAAGCACCTCTGTAGTTTAAAGGGACAGAGACACAGAGGTTCCAAGAGTTATGTACCTATTGTACATACGCTTTTTCTGTTCCTGCTAAATAAAAAAATAATACAAATATTTTCCTTTTGCTTTCTAAAATTAACAGAGAAAAGAGGTAAGATTACAATATTCACAGTTTTGCCTCTGTACAGCACCACAGTGGATTTGAAATCAACCTATCAAGATGTGCAATATAAAAGCTGTGACATCAAATGTTCAATTAAACCTTCAAGACAAAGTGCAATTTGTAAATTTCAAGAAGTGCAATAGTTCAATATCTGGGGATCATGTTTTAAATATACCACAGTGTACTAGACAACTGTTATAGTGTGTTATAGTCTGTTAGCCAGTATCTTTATTATATTTATTCTTATATTATTATATGTTCATTCTACTTTCTCTTTCTTTGTTATCACTGAGAGTGTGTGTTAGGGACATACCAAATTGATAATTTGCCACTCATAACAATTTTGTTATCTTTGATTGCAGTGTATTGTTTAAGCCTATTGATGGCCTTCTTTGCTTGCATTGGTACCTTTTAAGACTGAAAATTAAGATATTCCATAAACAGCTACCAAATGACCTTCTATCCTTTCAATTTGACATGAAGAATATAATAAACATCCCAAACCTGGCCATTAATAAGTGTTTATTAGCCAGTTGTCCAATTAATTTTGAGGCTATAAAAATTCCTAAAAAGTTAATGCAACGTTTTCCTAAATTGCTTAAATAAAAGGTACAGTTTTGTCCCTGTCCAAATACTTATGGACCTAGTCTGCTAGAGTTTTTTCTGGGTGGAAAAAAATCTGGTTTTGTGCACGGTCTACATGGATTTGTTGTTAGCAGTGGCCAAATTAGGGACAGTATTGCGCCATCTACTACTCTTCTGAAGTATGTAATTAAGGCAGTCTATGGTACCCTGCAAGAAAACAAGCAAACAAAATTATCATCCTGTTTTTTGCTTCTACTTCCTGGATGTGCCTGAGTCAGCTCACTGAGGAGGTGTGGAGGTTGATAGGAGGACAAGCTTCTTCCTGAGTCACGTAACCACACCGACGTGGAGCAAGCACAGTGCCAACAGCAGAGGAATGTCCGGGAAAATATATGAGATGATATGATATGGGAGCAATGGTGGTGAAATAAGTGGGACATGGAAACTGGAGGAGAGGTCGTGTCTCTCACATCCCCACCCCTACCAAGTAGTGCAGTGCTGTTCTGTGGAGCTGCACAGGGGCCAGTGGAAATGTGAGCAGCACTATTCCTGGTAGGGTTAAGTATAGACTAGCATACTGCCTGTGGTTCAGTGGTCACCAAACACATTGGAAAGTGTCGATTGGACTTAGTCGCAGCAGCACTCCTGATGACATGTTGATATACCGATACTCCCACACTCGCGCCTTCTCTTGTGGGTGTGTATATGGGTGAAAGGGCAAAGTTTTTTGTGTGTGTGTGTGTGTAAGACTGAACGTCAGCATGTCCCGTTCTAAAGTTTGAGGTGCGCATAGATGCACGCTGAAACCTGCATGGTTTAAAAGGACATAAATGCATTGCACAAAATTGAAAACAGATTGCCTTGAGTTGCTTTTGTTCATTATGTTAGTGTTTATGACGCCAACTTTCAAAGCAATTGTGCATAGAACTGATCCAATCCAATTTCCCATAAAGCTTTTGAACAACTCAACAATCAGGTTTCAGTGTGTGGCATTATTTACACTAACGTGCTTTATGAGTAAGGAAGGTTCAAAATTCTGCTGTATTTAGATTTTAGTTTGTATGTGTTTGAGTTGCACAGAGTCAGGTAAATCTGTTAAAATATTCTACATATGTGAAAAAAAAAATCACTAACCAAGTACTTGTGACTAATATGTGACATTATGTAAAGGGTCTAAAAACAGGATTGTGCAATTCACATGTTTTTTTTTTTTTTGTACTTTCAGCAAGTTGTTTTTCCCTTTGTGGGTTATAAAGCTAGCTGTGGTCTTGTACTTCATTTTATTTTATCGGTTAATACATAGCCAGCAGTTATGTGTTCTTATTGCCTGAGACCGTATCTTTTCACTCAGCCTTGACTACAGTGATTGTGAGTCATAAAAATCACCTGCTGTTTTTATGAGGACATGCACAGTAATAATGGCATTATCTCTGCTAGCTACTATTTACATCAAGACATTAACAGACCACTTTAGTCAAATGCCGCTGTAGACTGAGAGTAACTGCAGAAGAAATTGTATCCCCATGTCTGCCTTGCAGTCCTTGGACAGCATCTGTATGAACAAAATTGTCCTTCTTAATACATACTGTATGTTTCACTCTGCCATTTCAAGAACACATGTTCAAAGTCTTAAAAATTTTTCAGACACAAACTAATGATGAAGTTATCAAAGAAGTGTTTCATATAAATTACACTGCAGGACAACGGCCATTAACCTGCATCTTTAAAGAAAATGAACAAAAAATCATATTTTTCATGTTTACCTAAGATGACACATTGTCTAATTGGCAACGTCACAAGAAGTTACACAAGAAAGTTAAGGAAACTCCATTCATCATCTGTATAAAAATCTGTACAGATGTTTTCACAGAACATCCAGAAAAAAAAAAGAGTTAGAATGTTAGAATATCTCAACATTATGTGTTGAGTGGAAAATATTTTCTATACATTCAGATTTTAAAATGATTTAGTGCACATGACAGACGTAAACATGTATGACGTATGTTTGTGAACAGTTGATGATTCCAATTGATTGGAATTTAGTCTCCTATATTTTACAGCATTTACTTTATACAGGATTGTAATTTATTTATTAAACAAAACAAAACATTGAATATAATAGAACGTACCAAAACTAAGAACTAGTCAACATTACACATGCCATAACATGGCCCGAACAGGCCTGCCTGACTCACTGACTCAACTGCTTTGTTGAAATATGCATATACCGAAGTTCATCTAAAGATGAACAGCAGGGCACACCTAAAACATGAACAAGCAGTTTTTTCATTTAAAAAGGACAACTTGGTTACTAAATGTTCCTTTGTGCTACAATTCTTTGTGCCTTTAACAGTCTTGGAGAAAATTTACTTTACTTTAAATTTGCCTACTTGGCACACTGGATTCCAGCAAAAACTTACTATAATTTGAGAGAATAGGCATGCCATCTATCATCTGTAGCAATTGTGTAACTTCTGCAGTGGCAGATTTAGATATGGGCGTCATGGGCAGCGATGCAGGGTGGCATCTTCCTTGGTTGGCCAAGAGTGCTTGGGGAAAAAAGAAAATAAAAGTTCAGTAAGATGATAACATTCGCTTGTTTATCGCCAGTTTAATCTTGTTGCCACCCACATTCTAGTTTGTCAGCAGGGCAAGGGACAGAATAGGAAGATCTCTCACATGGGGAGGGAGATAGCTATGTGGACATCATCTCAGGTCTAAGTGGACATCTGATCAGAGGAGCAGTGAAAAAACTCATCTTTGTACAGCAACGCAAATCAATCACACAATGAAATGCTACCAAAAACAACAGTTCATTTATAATTGATGTTCCTTGAGAATTTTTTTTTAACTAGTTTAGAAAATGTAAATATAAATCATCTCAGCTGGTGCGCCAAACCATTTGAGGGGGTGGTTCTGACATGGCCTCACTACTTCTAGGAACTTCCTTGATGAAGTCACTAGGTCTGAGAGGTTCCAAGAATACAACAGCCACGTGTCCAGGACCATGGTGAACCACTAGTTATTGGGATGTTTCGGCAGTGGTCAACGTTGTGAAGAGGGATTTGCTCCATCAGGCTTTCGTGCCATTGATTCACACATGATGAAACTAGACTATGCCAGATCATATATCTGGGTTAACTGCGCCTGCTGCTGTACGTCAGGGCAGAGGTGGAAAGTATGCTGCTGGTGGCTATCCTAACAAGATCTGGAGAAGAGGAAACATAGTTATAAGCACCTGGAACTCTAAGAACTTAAGGTTTTGTACGTTGCCCAGGAATGATTGCCCCTCGCTCCCACTCCCCCACTGGGGAGCAGTCACATTATTATTATTATTATTATTATTATTATTATTATTATTATTATTATTCCCCATACTCGAGTAAACTTTCATATTTTCACTCTCCGATAGGTGACTTCTGTGTTCAGGTACAGTACGATTGGCTTCCATGTCTGATTCGATCTGTGCCGAGTATGCCATGCTGTGCTTGAGACCTCCTTTTCCAGTGGACTTGAACATAAAATGAACCAGACTTTTTAGTCAAGTGTTCTCAGAAACTCCTAATGTGAAAACACCATAAGAGTATCAGGGACGGTTGAAGAACTAATACATGAAATGGAAAACACATCATTCCAGCATCAACATTATCCAAATATATGGCCCAACTTTTGACTATAAAGATGGCAAAGTAGAACCGTTTCACAATCAACTACAGGATGCCCTGGATCATGCACCAAATAAGGATATAATTGTTATTCAAGGTCACAACACCACAAGGAAACAAACAAGAGAGGCTTAACACTCCTAGAATTCACCAGGTACAAAAACACTGTTGGCCGACATAAAGCATCTTGCGGATGGATCTTGGACAGCTCCAATGGTGACCATCACAACCAAACCGACTATTTTCAAGTCCAAGAAGTGCTTTCGATCAAGTGTGAACATTATGCAAACACGATCATTTTCAGGTAGTAACAATGGCCTGGTTATGTTGTTCTTTCACTTTTGCCTCAAGAAGCAAGCGCATATTTATAAGAAGCAAGTCAACCTTGACAAGCTCAAAGGCCCAGAATTGATGGGAGTAATCAAGGCGACTATTTGAGGTAAATTTGCACCACTGCTTCCCCTGGGTTAAAAAAAGATCCATGTGAACACGGCAAACCACATCATAAAAGATACTATGAGTCACCAACAAGATGCTAGAAGTGACAAGCAGCATGACCTAAAGCTCAAAAAGAAGGAACCGGAATGAGCTGCAAAGAAGAGGGAAGTAAGCAACTCCATAACTGCAGGCATGAAGATCTCAAAGCAGAACGGGATTGAAAGATCTAATGACTGTCAAACAAGCCAAGGGCTCTTTTATTGAGACCGAGACCAAAAAGAGAAAAAGATGCTAGACAGATTGATAGAATATCATTCAGAACTTTAAAACCATAGGACTCCCCCAATGACCCAGGAGTAGTTAATTGATTGTCATATGACTGAGGATGAAGTCCGTCCAATTGTTCTTGCGCAGAGATGGTTGCATCCAGTAATCCAGGAATGCAAAACTACGTCTGGAGAAAATAAAAAATTGTCATGTAAAACTGAAGGCCATCGGTCCGCCTTCATTGAAATTAAACATTTTGCCTATACATGTACAATTTGTTTCAATGAATTCGTATTATAATTATATACTTTATTACCCTTTTTTTTTGCCTAGATACTTTTCACCGACCCTGTATATACAGTATGTGCAGTTATTGTAAGTCTATAAAAAATAAGCTACTTTAAATTTCTATAGCATTTAAATAATGTTTATTGTCAGTTTTCAGTATCTATCTAAAACCTGTGGACAGTTTGACCTTTGATGCCCTTGTATATTTCCCTGTATGTGTATGGAATAAATATGGAAAAATGTTTAATAAATATTTATTGTAGTGAATCTTTGATTCTGTGACTCAGTGATTACTGCTATAAACATATTAACATATATACATTCACCTTTGATGAGGTTTTCATTGTCTACTTTTTTTTTAGAGTATTTTATTAATCCCAAAAAGAGAATTAGAATTTTCGCATATCCCAGTTACGAAGCAAGGGTCAAAGAACAGGGTTAGCACACCTGAAGCAGATGATAAGCAGGGTTAAGGGTCTAGTTCAATGGCTCAACAGTGGCTGCTTGGTGGTGCTTGGGGTCGACCCCCTCGACCTTCGGATCAGAAATCCAGTAACCTACAGCCTTTTGAGTTACGTCACCACTGCCCTAAATATAGAATTAGTGTTTAAAAATGCTGAAACTCAGTATTGAACCTTTAGATCATCTGTCTAACGCTCTCCTAACCGAGCTACAGTATTTGAGCATTTTTGTAAGCCATGCTCTGTTTGACGGGTTTTTTTTTTTTTTTTTTTTTTGGGCCGTTCTGTTGAGTAACTGGTACATTAGTCTCATTTATTCAGAGAACCATCAGTGTCTGCATAGAACCGTCACTCTGTCCAGATCATTTAGGCTTTTAGTGACGGCTGCTCTATACTGTATGCATGCGAAACATTGACTCTTACTGCTGAACGCCAGAAGAAGAAACAAAGTATGTAAATGAGAGGCTACAGAAAACTCTTAGACACCTCCTACACCAAGAGTTCACAAATGAAAAGTCTGTCAGCTGATGACTAAAGCCACTGGCCTTTATGATGGTCTCCTGGCCATGATTAAAAAGAGGAAACTTTGTGGCACAGACATGTCACAAGATTGAATGGGCTTGTAAAGACCATCCTGCAGGGCACTGTACCATGGGGCAGGCGGAGAGGCAGACAGAGGAAGAGATGGCAAGACAATATCAGAGAAAGGCTTGATTTGAGCATAAATGATTCCCAGAGAGCTGCCATAGATTGGAGAGAGATGGTGTGTTAAATATCTATGATGCCCCAATGATCTTAACAGGATAGAAAGTTTAGAAAAAGACAAAACGCGCAAAAGGTATGAAGCTATGTCATCGCTTTATGAGTATAATATTATGTACTGTATGTAATAAAACAGGTAGTATAACACTTATGTTTGTTAAAGACTTATGTTTGTAATTTTTTTTATGGTAGGCTGCTGAAGAGAAGCTCACCCAGGGCACAATCTACTCTAGTACAGCCTGAAATCTTGTGAACCTATGCCAGGGTACACCCTGGATGTGGTGCCAACCTACTGCAGGGTACAAGCACACACCCAATCATACACGATGAGAAATTTTTTAATCGACCAACAGCCTTTGGACTGTCATTGGAAATGCACAATTTGCTTTGTCAAACACAAATGAACCAAAAATATAAACCAATAAAACAACAACAAAAAAAAAAAAACAATAAAAAAAATTCAATGCACAATCCCAATAAAATTCCCACTCTTAAAAAAATATGGTGATCAGTCTGCAGTTACAGTTGTGCTTAAATGTTTGCACACCTTGAGAGAATTTGCAAGATGTATGCTTGTTTTTAAAGAAAACATGATTAAGAAGGCAACGCAACTTTATTTTATTTCTTATAGGACTCAATTTCATATGTATGGCATAACAGAATGGCACAATCACCAAAGAAAACATGACAAAGTAATAACAAGAAAATAAGATCTCTTTCAAAAGTCTGCATACCTTTCTTTTATAATATCGTGCATTACCCCATTAAGCACCAATGATGGCATGCAGTCTTTTGTGATAATTGTACATGAGGTCCTTAATTCTCTCAGTTGGTATAGCTGTCCATTCTTCTTGACAAAATGCCTCCAGTTCTTGTAAATTATTTGGTTATTTTGCATAAACTGCACGTTTGAGATCTCTCCAAAGAGGCTCAATGATATTCAGGTCAGGAGACTGTGATGGCCGCTCCAGAACCTTCACCTTTTTCTACTGTAGCCATTGGAGGGCCAATTTGCTTTGGATCATTGTCATGTTGGAACAACCAAGAGCATCCAATGCACAGCTTTCGTGCTGTAGAATGCAAATTGTCTGCCAATATTTTCTGAACATGCTGCATTCATCTTGCCATAAATTTTGACTAACTTGACTGTGCCTGTGAACTTAGGTGGAATATTTTCTCAATCAGAGATTGAACACAATTTGAAGCGTTGAGATATCTTTTTATATCCTTTTCCTGCTTTATCAAGTTCAACTACCTTTTTGCACAGGTCCATTGGCAGTTCTTTTTTCTTTCTCATGGTGCATTACCTCATGAGCTAAGAACCACCTGACTATTTATACACAGACACTAATTACAATTACAAAGAGTCACAGGTATGAAAACTTCCCTTTAATAGCCATTTAAATGTGTGTCTTTCAACCTGTGTGTTTATAATGTGGCCAAAGATTCAAGGATATGTCATCTTTCGATCAGGGTTATTTGGGTGATCGTTAGATTTTAAAAAGGAGTGATACAATAATAATAATAATAATAATAATAATAATAATAATTAAGGAGTTCATGTGACCAAGTTAAATAAGAAATAAATTATTTTGCATTCATCCAAATAATTGTCAGTCTTTAACAATTTATTTCAGGGTATACAACGTTTTGAGCACAGCTGTATCTTTGCAGTATATAAAGTTATTCATGTACTGTAAATGAAGATCTACAGATGTCCCAGTTAATTCCATTAGAGTAGGATTCACCAAATATTAATTGTAGGGGAGATGCTTGTGAAAATAAAATTTCTGCAAAAATGTGTTATAAACAAAATATCACTCATACCTCTTTGCATTTACAGTATATAATAATTTACTGTCACCAACTACTTTATGAGGAACACCTGTATGGTTGCTTATTTGTGCAATTACTCGGTCAATCGGTGATGTGTCAGCAGCACAATGCAGCTCACTTTTTCTTTCTTTCTTTCTTTCTTTCTTTCTTTCTTTCTTACTTTCTTTCTTTCTTTGGCCCTGATACCTTACTGGTGCTACCTAAATGATCGCACTGAGGTATCAGTGATCGTACTGAGGTATCAGGACTCTTATATAGACACTCCGCCAGGTGTGGCGCCTTCACGCTGATTGCGGCTTTGCCTGGCAACCGCGTGTTTAAATGGCCACGCCTCTGTCTGTTCAGAACTCCGCAGGGTAGCAGCCGGCAGATCTGCCCATTCCAAACAGTGCAAAGCATTATCACGCGGCTCTGCCCCTCGTGAGACTCGCGTTGTTACAACTGTATTACCTTTTTTTTTTTTACAAATAACTACCCCGGACATACTGTATTATTATACTGTATTATTTCCAAGATAACAAAATATCTTGAAACAAGTCGTTTGAAATGTATAGCCACTATATAACTCCACATGCAGAGATGTACATTTATTTTTTGTACTGTTATGTGAACATTACAGAAGTTCATAATGCCTTTGCTGGTTTTGAAAAAAAAATTGAGTATTGGTAACTCAAGATTGAGATAAGACCATATGATATGATGTACACCTTTTTAAAGGAAATGTTTATTATACAATCATTAACAGATAATCATTGTATATAATTCCTAAATTGGTCAAGCATTTGTGTGTTTTTAGAATAACCACACATCAGTCATAAAAATGTCCCCTAATGGCAGCAGCCTCTTTTAGTGGGATAACACATCCTGACACACAGCAAAAACAAACAAAAAACAAATCGTTCCGGAATGTTTTGAAGAACATGACAAAGGGTTCAAGATGTTGTCTTGGTCTCCAAATTCCCCCCGATCTCAATGTGATCAAGCATTTGTGGGATGTCCTGGACAAACAAGTCTGATCCATGGATCCCCCCAACCTTACTTGGAGGATTTGGATGACCTGCTGTTTACATCTAAGAGCCAGATACCACAGCATATTGTTAGAGGTCTTGTGGAGTCCAAGCCTCTATGGGTGGCCCAAGGCCATCAATACAGCATTAGGCAGATGGATTTAATGTTATGATGACTGATTTGTGAGCGTATGCACAAATAATGAGAACTGAGTCTGAGGACAGTGTGTTTCAAAGTATACATGCCCCCTTGAATCTGCGTTTTGTACTTGACTTTGGAGCAATAGAAAAGAAAAAAAAAGGAAGTGGTCCGATGTGTTCAGATTGAGCATTTTCCTTAGCAATGGATGCATCAGGGTAAGAAGAAAAGAGCATGAATTGGTGCGCCCATCATGCATAGTGGCCACTACACAAGCCTTCTGGAGGCAGTGTTATGATCTAGGTTTACTTTAGTTGGTCAGCAACATTATGTGGCAAAAAATTAAGTTAGCTGATGACTTCAATGTACTGAATGAAAGGCGATCACATAAATGTTCTTAATTTTTTTCCTGATGGTTCGGGTATATTTCAGAAATGAAACTGTTAAAGAGTAGATCTTGCAGCATGAGGAATCATTTTCACACAGGAATTAGCCAGAACACTGCATGCCGAAATCAAAGCAGATGGTGGTCACATAAAATATTAGATTATTTGATGTTTTTTGGCAGGGCAGTGTAGATTTATAACATGAAAAAAGGGCTAACTGTTAGTGGTGGAGAATGTGAGTCACAAGAGACCAAATTTAGGTTTTAATAAAAAATAAATGTACTTTTAAATTAAAATTTAATTAATAAGAATTAAAGTAAATAAAAATAATAATAAATTACTAATAATTTAGGTCACTAATTTTTAAAGAAAGATACCCAAGTTGGTTCTGTTCGGAGTAGTTTATAGTTCTTCTGAACTACTTCAGCTTTACAGTGAGGCCTAATACCTGCAAAGTGCTTGTTTAAGCAGGCAAGTCTACAAAAAATCAAGTCAGATTAGTGCTGCTTGGCCAGGTAAGTCTATATGTAATGCTTTAGGAATTGCTAATCGAGACTTTAATGAAAAAAAGGCAGAAAAGATTCTGGGTGTGTCAGTTGTATGGAGGAGGTGCTTAGATCATTCCAAGAAGCACTACAGTACCAGCACGTTTCCATAATGATCAGACTAATACCAGCGTTTTACACTGACTTTGTGTAGTACTGTAGATTGAACTTGTTTGTCTGGTCATTATATTATGCTCATTCATTCGAAGAACAATGTGATGAGAATCACAAATTCACCCACACCCACAGACACCAGCAAGTTACACTTCACACATCATTGCATTGTTTGCCATGTGTCACCTTTGTGACAGGTCGAAAACAAAGTCATTATGGAAAACCCCATTAGCACATCGCAAAGAGGTAGCTGTATAGTAGTAGTGGTAAATAAATGTTTGTCTCATAGATGTTTCATGCATTAAACAGACAGGAAGTGGGTGTGTACAAGAAAAGACTTTGAGCAGCTGCTTCCTCAGATGACTCTTCATGTCCCCTTCCTTCACTCCAAAAGGCACAAGTACACCATAACTCACAATGTACCCATAAATTACTTGAAAGCACAAATAAAAAGAGAAAAAAAAAAGTCTTGGCTACGTTCCTATTATACCTGCTATGACACGTTACATGCAAATGGTTTCTTTTATCTGCCTTTTTTCCCCCCATTTTCAATGATACACTAAACCAAGAAGTTTAAAAAAACAAGAAGATACAAGACGTACTGTACAAAACTGTAGAGAAATAAATAGACAGTGAAATAGTAACAAAAGAGGGTGAGAAGGAAGAAAGGAAGTAGTAAACACAAAGCAGATGGCTAACCACAGAGAGCCGTGGCGTCCAGGCGTTGGCTGCCTGGTTAAACTCTAACCAAATCTCTCCTCCTCTTATCTGCTGCCCACGGCTTCTAGTGCATTTGTAAACACAAGAAACTCCCCTCCTACACTCACCTCACCTCACAGCTTTCTCAGGAGTCTTCTTATCTCATTATACAGTCCAGGGTAAATCTAAATGCCTGTCCGAGTCCTGCCGTATCATTAAAAAGCACTTGTGTGTCTATTGTATAGGTTTTAATAATATAGTATAAGAACATAAGAAGTTAGACTGCAGTAGTCTTGTACAGTATTTCTTAAAGCTCTTTGACTTGTCCTAGAAGTGCTTATCATTTTAAGACAGAAATGTAAATGTGTAGGCCTTAAACAGGTTGTTTTCTGTCCTCTTTTTAAACACTCTGTGAAATTGTTGTCCTGGACTAACTGGAGTGCATTAAAGTCACATGTACATTCTAAGGCTCAGTATAGCGTTGCCGACCACAGGGGTATTTGAGGACACGGATCCTCCAAGTCACTCCATTTCCACGCCCACTTCCTGTCCTCCAGACAGATGGGCCATTGGATCATAGACCCTGTTTCCAGGACGACTGCTTTGGCTGCAGCCAATAGAAAACCACACGACACATGGCCAATCACAACAGCCAAGCCATGCTGGCTTTTATTGCGACTAAAAGAAAATGTGTGCACATAATAACAGCTAAAGCCATACAGCAAAGGATATCTGAGACTTTTTTTTTTTTTTCGATTTTTATACATGTTGCCAGATGACCTTAACATCAAATCTAAGATGTAGCTGTAGGATCAAGGATCAAGAGGCAAACAGTGCTGTAGGAGCTGAAAAATGAACATGTTTACCCTGTGCATAAATGCATTATAATTTTATACTTTTGATTCCATACAAAATCATTTAACATGTAACAGTTTATAATAGCAATGCATTTTGTTTGCAGAACAATATATATATATAAAAAAAAAAACACCCCATCCAAATATAACAATAAATATATAGATAAGTACTTTGATACAAAAATCAGCAGGTAAGTGAGTTAGAAAACTGTTTAAAAAACCCTGATACTATACAATCTGTAGTTTAAAAAAGACTCCAAATGGATGAGTGATAAAGACAATAGTAAAGACAAAAAAATTTAGAAAGCAATGATCCATGAACAATGAATAAACTACTGATGGTCTAAATGTAATACTAGTGACTTGGCATTCTGCATTCAGAAACTCATGTCTTGACTTGCATGGTACTGTAGTTCTGGTTCTGTACTGTATGAGTAATTTATCATCCTCCATTGTGGGTTTTTTTGGAAAGGCTTGATCAATGAAAACACTTAAGATCTTACTAAATAAATTATTTATTTATGCTCCCTTTGGTTTTGCTAGTTAACCAGCACCAGAACCAGCAGAAAAAAATCTGCACTGTTAGTTTTTCCATCAGAGATATTAGCCCCCCCCCCCCCCCTCGTTTGTATGCACATGAAGAAATGTCCTCTCTGACATGCAAACATGAAATAGTTCATTTTAAGTATTTTAAGTATGGTATACCTGTTTTGGGATAGAATTATAATTCGTCCTCAAACATTTTTATACAGAATATGCACTTATACACACATACATACACAAACAACACTGGTGACACAGTACCTGATAGAGCTGCTCAGCATGGGGTTATGCTGTACACACTAAATACTGCTCAGTGTTTATGTATAAATACAGAAACCAGTAAGAATGCCCTAAAATCCCTCTAACAGCAACAATACCCCATTTACTGCATGCATTCAGCTCTTGGCTTTATGGATCGTGATCTCCTATTGGTTTTTAAAGCTCTATAACACCGATTTAAATATTAAAAGGGAATCTGAATTTGGAGTAACTCTGCTCTTTCTCAGATTCTCAGAATATTCAAAAACAACAGATGTTTTTCTACATTCCAAAAATAGAACATATGGCTCAAAATTTCAGGACTTACAAATCAAGACACACACACACATTTTACACATTGCATAGTTTGGCATACACTTCATGTCATAACAGATGCACACACACAACAGAATTTGGGGAGCTTAGGGGAGAAAAGCTTAGTCTTAGCTACATGTAGAAAACCACAGATAAGAAGTGCACAGAAGGCCCGAGGTACCTCCAAGGCCATGGACACAGAAGCATGTAAACAAGTCCATATTAGGGGAGGAGGAAATTCAAATCTCAGTGAGTGTGAGCTTCACCATCCCACCCATCTCCTCCATCTGTATCTGAAAGGTGTCCTCATTGGAATAATGCTTGATAATATTATCGTCCATGTTGACCAGGATCCTGTCAAAAAGCCACAATTAGTTTTTTTAGCGACTCAGAAAGGGTGCAATGCTCAAAATGTCATGGGTTAGAGTAAGCTTAACCTTACCCAAGTGCAAAAAGCTTACCCTTTTTTGCACTTCTTGTAGACCTTCCCCAGTTTCTCAAGAGGAACATCATACTTCTCTGAAATCTGAAAGAGGAGAAAGAAGGTAATTTTTTTTCCTCAGAATTAGTACGACATTATGTAATCCATGTAAGGTACTGAAGATTCTTGTGAAAGAATGGCTGAAAACATTCGGGGGAATTATGTGACCCCTCTGCAATGATTTAATGGAACATTTGTAAGCGGAAGCAAATGGGTGCGTTGCCAAGTCGTATCATAGGTCGACTTATTTTCAAGGGGGCTTAGCGTAGCGAATTCAGCTCACCCTCCTCCCTGTCCACCACCCGCCTATCATTCTACTCTCTATGTTCCCATAGCCCATACCAGTGTAATGTGCGTCTACAATGTTAGCAATCACACGCACACACACACACATACAAGCAAATGGAGGCATGCGGCTACTCATAGTTCTGGACTGTCTGCATGCTTTGCTGGCAAGCCCTTGTCTGTGATACCTACAGCCAACTGTGTGTGCCCTGTCACCTAGATTCCTTCTCCTAACAGCAGTAAACATCGTACACACATTCCATATCCATTGGACTTTACATAAGACATGCCTGGCTGCTTTCAGTATGTGTTTCATCTGTTGCTGACTCAGACCATTGTTGTTTAGATAGCTGTACTAAGCTGTACTAGCATATATTTTTTTCATTTAATTCAATTCAAGTTTATTTGCATAGCCCTTTTAACACAGTTATGGTTTTTACTCCCAATTCAAGGTGATTCAAGGAAAACTCCCTGAGATGTTGTAAGGAAGGAATTTTGAAAGGAACCGGTCTCAAAAGGCAACCCATTATCATTTGTGATAGTAATTACAAGATGGCCATAAATTAATTCCTTTTGTAACTGTGTGGTATATTGAAAAATGCGGCAAAAAGTTACTGCATAACAGTAAATTAATTTTAGCTAAAATTTTAACAGAAAGCTTCACTTTGATTCGGTTACCAGCTGGTGAAGACTGGGGCATGTGTTCGTGGAATTCCCTTAAACTACCAGAATTATTGTAGTCTTAAGCCATTATAGGAAAACTGTACCCAATGCAGTCCAAACCCATCTTCCTGATTTCTCAATAGAACCGTCCTCAGTAGTCATATGTATCTATAATAAATGATTTCATGGGGACATTCTATATTCCTTGTGCCTTCTTGGGCTCTTGGTAAATGGTTATAGATAGATTACTCTATTGTACTGTGGCCCACACTGTTACTTTGGATGGAGTACATACAGTAATGGGGGGAAATGAAGAAAAAATCATGGAATTCTCTATTCTATCATTCCTGCTCATTCATCTGATGGCTGGAGGAGTGGTTTGAGTCAGAAAGTGAGGCCTAATTTTTTCACTGTATGGTAAACTGTTAGTCATGTTTTGACAGCATGCTATTGTTTCCTGAAAGTGGTGACATGTTCGGAAAACACTACACTATGGTAAACTTACTGCTTCCACCAGTCCTTTCAATGTAGGCGTCTTCAGCATGAGGGCATCGAAGACCTCCTCACTCTCTTTCCGCACATACAGCAAAACTGGAATTGCCAAAGAAAATGTGGTCAATTTTGGTCTCACATACATACATACACAAATATACACATGCATACTTTCTTTGGGCTTCTCGAAACTGTGATCAGACTTACAATGGAAAAAAAAACAACACAGCCAGTAACCAGCTATAAAAAGTCTACGTCATGGATTTTGCTATGGCCACAGCTTCATGTGGCCTGGGGAGAGCATTTGATCTGCTCTGTGTGTCCTTGGCTCTAGTGACTTTGCACCTCACATGCTGTTCCCTTCAGTTAGGGATGCTGCCCAAACCACGAGACTCACACCATCTTCCTCGAGTCTGTAGGAGGAGTGGGCAGAGATCTGGAATGGGAGGTTTGTTTGTGTGAACGGAGTAGGGGATGCAGTGTGGTGCACAGTGGAGAGTATTAGAGCATGGAATTACACAAAGCAGTGTTGATTTTGGCACGAAGCCAGTTTAAACACACATATTCACCTGCACATCACGCTACGGCAACATGAATGCTAACTGACCCTTCCAATGTAGGTCATAGGTTGTAGGAAACCTAGCTATGTGTTTGCTAATGTGTACTTAACATCCCACCCCTGTTCTGCACCGAGTGTAAAGGAAAAAACAAACAAACTACATGCTCCCCCATAAAAATACAAAAGGGAACAAGATGTGTATAATTCCAGGAAGAGATAGGGGTGGTTTTAGGTAATGAAGCATCTTGAAGCAAAGTCCCACTGAGACTCTACCATGGTGACAAAGGCAGTCTGTTCCCAAACAAGCACACTTCTTTCTTCCTTTGCATTACTCTTTCATGCACCCATTGCAAACAAGAGTTGGTAGTGTAGGTAAAGCATTGCACACCTTTCTTTGGTTCGTCCACCCTGGCCAACTTATTGGGGGGAGATCCAAACTCATCTTCTGAGTAGGGCAATCGTTTCATCCCTGAGCTGAAAAAGAAAGACATACGGGGTAAGTAGGTGTGTGCGATTCTTGGAAAAGTCCATTAGCCTTTGACCAAAAATAATTCCAAACTTTGTTCCTGACTTCCTGGAATTTCCTGGATTTGGCTATGGTTTGACTTTTGCTCTATAGTACACAATAAACCATCACATAGAACTGAACATAGAGAGAGAGAGCTAGAGATAGAGAGAGAGAGAGAGAGAGAGAGAGAGAGAGAGAGAGAGAGAGAGAAAGTTGCATCATCAAGTTATCCATTCAGCTTCAGCAGCTGCTTTATGCTGGTCAGGATTGTGTGTATCCTAACACTTGATACTAACTCTAACTTTGGTGGATCATAACCCTATCCCATTTCCATTGCATGTACTTGTACACACTCATTTAAACAAAAAATTGCATGTTTTTGGAGTCTAGGAAGAATGGTTTAAAATCAGCAATAATTCAAATGCAAACTTACCCATCTTCTGCTTCCTCAGGTGAGAAAGGCTGAAAGAAGAACATTCTGGTTAAAAAAAACATCATCATCATCATCATGCATTAAAGTATATAGCTGAATAGAGCCTATGATCACGCAATCATACATGGATGCACAATGATGATGATGATTATTATTATTTATTTTAAAAAATTATAAAGCTTTAATAATAGTAATAATAACAATAATAAAAATAATAATACTTTACTTCTTTCTTTAAAAAGATACTTTGACTAATTAGCAATCCATGGATAAAACTTTTAAGAATTTGGATTTTTTATTATTATTATTATTATTATTATTATTATTATTATTATTATTATTATTACATATTTCCAGGAAATGCATACACTACATATTTAGTAGTGTAGTGATTTCTTTAGTCTCTTAATAATAAACTAGAGTTGGCGTCTTAGATCTTATTTTACATAGTCATTTGGATTTTTACATTATTTGCGATATGGAAATCTTCATTTATTCCCCACTGTACTTACGTATTATTTATACATTTGTAAAAAAAAAAAATAAATAATAATAATAATAAATAAATAAATAAATCATAATTTCATTAGCATAATTCTAATGGCATAATTTCAGGGCATGTGAAACCACTGTCCCCTTTGCCATGCTTAGTGTGCGTGATCATTAGCTTTTATGTCACTGAACTTAAAACAGGTTACAAGGGTTGGCATGGGAAATGCTCCAACACTGTGTGCTAATACACTGTGTTTTTCTATGTAGTTTAGAACAGTAAACAGTGAGAAGGTTTATTTTTGGATTTATGCTGCTCTAGGGGTCACCACTAGACCTGATGGTGTTCAGCCAGTAAAGAGGTCAAAGTACTTTTACAGGTACGCTTTTCATCTGTGATCCACAGAGACAGCTATCACGATGACTTCAAGAATAGAGTTTAATACAAATCATGTCAAAGTTATTGAATAAGTCCCAGGTTTCAATAAAGATGCCTATCTATGAATCTACAATATCTTTTAGATAGGTACATAGATAGATTTTAACATGATTTGTATGATATATACTGTATGGTATTTTATACCACAAAAATAGGCATGTTTTTAATTAGGACCCATGCTAGCTTAAGGATTCCATTCTGGCTGTTATCTGTCCAACCTGATAACAGCCAAAATTGTGCCATAAAGAGCTTGATTCACTGAGAGAGCACGCTGTTTTCACGTGTTAGCCAAGTACACATCTCTAAGGGCATGCTGACCTGACTCCAAGTTCCTTATCTCTTAGAATAGGTTGCCGGAAATTATACTGCTAACATGTGAAACTCTTCAACAACTGTTTTTTTTTTTTTTCTACTGAAAAATAGAAGCTTTGGTCATGGAAAAAGTCATGTTGCCATAGAAGCCTGCTTTTACTGATACTGATCTGTTTTATTATTTTGTACAAACTGTATAGTTTGTTCTGTCAAGTTTGATACTACACATGGGGGAAAAAATCTTGCACAAAAAGCTGTAAAAGATGTCTCATCAATACAACCTCTGCTTCCCATTGGGTATTGTGTAGCTCAGAGGATGATGCTTTATGTGTGACTGCTTCCATGACCATATTTGTAATGTAGTCATATTGAATGGCGTTGAGGAACACTACTTTTGGGAGGAAGATGAAACGGGAAGTTACTCACGTGGCGCTGGAAATTTGCAAAGTGGATGTCTGGGATGAAGAGGACGGGTTGTGTGTCCAGGTCTGTCATCATCTTAAACACAGTTATATCACTACGCTTGTGCATCAGAGGCATTTTGGCATCTGCAACTAGAAAGTAATCACATCCATATACAAATGTCAGTCATTTCTTTTGTTAAAATATAATAAAAAATAAATGTTTTAAAAAATCGCTAAATTAGCCCTGCTAGTTTTTCTGTAGTGCATTATGTCATGATTATTGACTTTTCTCATGGAAACATGAAGTAATGCAATCCACACTCACAGGGAGCCATGTTGGGGTTGACATCAGCACATTTGCCCTTCCTGCGTGACTGCTTGCGCTCCTCATCACGGATCTTCCTCTCTGCACCCTTGTCGCAGAACACCTTGATTTGGCAGTAGGCGCGGTGAATAGGCTTGTTGCTGCGGTTGTTGTAGCTGTAAGTGTCGATCTGCAGGTTCAGTGGGAGCCCCTTCACACCCTTCTGAGAGGAAAAGTCTGTGCTCAGGCAGTTGACTGAGATGAAGATCTAAAGAAGGTGGACAAGGAAAGAGCCATGAGCCATCTCCAGATGATGGTATACACTACGTTAGAACTGAGGTGATAACGAGGCTTTGGAGTAATCTTAACTATACTGGTTACATTGAACTATTGAAAACACACGTTTACACCTTTAAATGTAATGTTTTATTCATTCACTATGTTTAAAAACATATATTATCTTTTTTGTTGAATGTTATATACAGGATGCTATGATGGCTTCCTATAATTACTTATAGCTGTTCCAGACAGCTACTGTATAGTGGCACAGAGTGCAGGTTACATGAGCAATAACTTGATGAATGTCTCCCCCCTTTGGGCTCAGCTGGCATAATGCTTAAAAATTTATAAAGTTAAAAAAAAAATTAAAGTTTATAGTGAATATATACTTACAGTAAGAAACAGTTCTTGCATACCTTTCTCATACAGACCATTATTTCTCATAATATCCTCAAATATCATAATATTTATGGATTTAATATTTATATATATATATATATATAATATTTCTTTCTAATTTGACAAATAATTTCTGCAACTTTTAAAAAATAATATAAATATTTACAATTCAGCGGAATAACTATATGTATCCATAATTGTTAAAAGACTAAGCAGTTTTAAAAAAAATCTCAACATTTCTAAATTTTTTTCATTGCTATTCCAAGAATGTCCACTAGAGGGAACAAATGGCTTGAATATGTTCGTTCTTTGTTCCTCATCAACTCTTTTTCATAATTGCTTTGTGTTTGTACACAGCTGAGTGAGCCAACTGACAGAACAAAGAACAAAAGTAACATTTCATTATGAATGTTTTCACTATGAAAACACACATACCCTGTATTTCTTATAATTTCAATAACAAGCAAAAAAAAATGCAATGAATATCTCTTATATCACCTCTCATTTCATCTTTCCCTCTTGTCTTGTATACACACACACGCACACAAGCGCACACATGCAAACACACACATACACATACATAAACACAGATACACACAGCAAACAGAGAGCACTCCAGAGCACACGGATGAGTATCCTATGACCGCATGTACACCTTGTGATCTACATCCTGGTTTTCGGCACAACACACAGCATATAAAATCACGCTTTAGGCATGACTCCTTAACACTTCAATATGCATTAATCTACAACGGGAATGAATGACGATCGTTTTTAGATTATAAAGCACACCGGGCCTCTGACCATTTACGACTAAAAAGAAGTTTAACTGGTCAGTTGAGGTGGATATAAAAAGTCAAGCTGCCACTTGATGACTGACAGGTTGTACCAGACTTGTCTTGATCTACTCGTTGAACTGGATTCCATAATCTATCAGTGCTAGGTTTAAGGTCTTGGCTTCTGTACTTTCCTTCACATTTCCTCATTCCTCTTTGGGCAGAGCTGCGTCTCGCCCGAAACGTCTCCTCTGAGCGCATCACCTTAGCATACAATAGGGCTGACAGGTGAAATGGACTGAGAACTAAAGGCTGACACACCCACACACACGCAAACATCTTTACTCTGTCACACAATAAGTATCCACCGTAGCCCGACCCAACAGCATTGTTTAAAATGATTTTTTATTATTCTTTTACTATATGAAACATAAGGCAAAATGCAAAACACACACTTAAAACCAAAACTAAATGTAAGCCATGGAAATTCCCTGATTAGCCCTTACTCGCTCATGTTCACTCCTAATTACACCTTTCAAACCAGGAGAAACAGGGCACACGGTTTGTTTAGCCTGAATGACGACCATTGTTTGAGTAATCACAATGTGCCCAACATTGCACTGTCTATTTTGAGTATAAATCTCTTCCACAGGCCTACATTTTTTTTAAAGGTCAGGTTTATTTTAAGCGGCAAGGAAGGTCTGTTAACCACACTAATATGGCAACAAAATAGATCAATAAAAGTGAAGTATTTTACTGCACCCTAAACTTTTAACAAACTAGTGGTCTGTAACCTGAACTAACAAACTCAAGTCTAATCTGCCTACAGATCTCAAACTGATTTGATGCCACGTAACAAAAAGGCAGAACATTCACGGGAACAAGTACACACATTCTTGCTCTCATTCCTTCTCATTACTGATTGGCAAGTGAAGCCATTTCTTACAATTAAATACTATAATAGTTAATAGTCTTCTAATGTAATGACAATGGAGAGATTCTTAAGCAACATTTTCCTTTTTGTTTTCTTCAAATGCTCAACGACATCTTATGACTCTTAAATATAACTTGATTTTGTTACTTCTTGGACTTTCAACTTTCCGCTAGAGCTGGAAGAGAAATTGAAATGTTTCTTCCAAAGCCTACCTTTGCCTCCTCGTTGATGTCCCATGTAAAGGAGATAGCATTGTAGGAGATCTCCTCGATGTTGCTGATGGTATTGAAGCTTTCCTTGTAGTCGGCTGTGGACAGAAGAAAATGCTGAGGTTAGCACTAAAGGACCAGGCAAAGAAAGGTTGAGGGTTTATACAATAAAGAAGAAAAGAAGAAAAACAGCCACCACTGGTTTTGTAAGCTTAAAAAACATACAAGGCAGGTAAAACAGGACCAGCTCCCCTATGCTTTATCTGTTCTTGATTTTTTCATGGACAGCAGAATTTCATTGTCCAGCAATAAGACCACTTCACTTCACTGAAGTGACTTTTTTGACATGGTTACTAGATGTCAAAAGAATATCAACTTAACGTAGCCCTCGAAGTATAGAAAAAGTGCCAACATTGCTATTTAATATAAAAAGTCATAAAAATGTCTAATGAAATTTAGCATCCCTTGGGGGTTGAAGCTAGTTTTGTTTGAACATCAAAAGACTCAGACGTAAGAGACTGGACTGTCTTCTTTGTTGTGTGGTGAATCGAGTTAACAGACTAACTTCAAACTCTCCTTTTCTACTGTAGGTCAATTCAGACAGTTTGCCATGTTGCCTGATTGTTTACGTGCTGCCCCCATTCATCAGAGCACAGTTTGTAGACGGTAAACAAACAGGGTCATTAAACTCTTTCTACCTCCACCCCATTTCACCCCCACTCACGTCCACTGTAATATGGCTCTCAGCTTTGATCTATAGAGCATTCTCAGAGGCTATTAGGCAGAATTACCTAAAAGCCTTAGTTAGAATTTGACCAAATGAGCTTTAATTTTGTTCCTACACCTTTTGATAGAAACCTCATATGCATAACTTAAGTCTTAAATATGAAATGCATGTTATGCGCTTTGAAAAACTGCCAGTACACCCTTTTGATTATCCATAGACTGTGAGAGGGGAATTTTATATTGAAACAGTCACAATGTGTGTTTTTTGGCCCACCATATTGAAAAACTATTTGTTTTTAACCTGCTCTGATTTGAGAATTGTGGTCGTGCCCTTATTTTTTCCAGCACAGGTAACTAAGCCTTACTCATGAAGAAACCTATGAGGACATCTATGGCTATGAGAACATCTGAAACTCCTCACCGATGTCGATGCATCTCTGTTTGGCTGTGTGCTGTCTGGAGTGCCAATACTTCCAATGCTTGAGCTGGTCATCCCTGCATTTTTCCTCACCGAACACAACCATCACAACGCTCTGTAACAGCATGAAGGTATGTTACATAGATTCATGACACATGTTACCATACAAACATACAGTACACACACACGCTGGCATATACAATCCACATACCCTGACTTTGCAGATGGGGTGGTGAAGGACTTTGCTGTTGTCTGTTTCCTTTAGAGTGATAGGGTAGAACTGGCCCTTATTGAGGTATGTCATTGTGCCGTCGCCTGACTTCTGCCGAAGCGACTTTGAGGCTTCTAGTGTGTACTCAAAATTATTCCTGTCAAACAAAAACAAAGAAATTTTTATTCTGTTTACAGAGATAACTTGATGTATATTTTCTAAAGATTTACAACCACCAGAGAACTATCTGAGTAGGCTTTACTCATAACACGGCGTCCTTTGGGGGGCATGTTAACATAATTGTCTGGCATAATCTGTTTACTCCCAAGGGGGCTTCTTGGGAGTGAGATCGCAGGTATGGCTTACCCTGACACGGTGTCGAAGGCAGGATAGTCCTCTTGTGCAATGGAGCCCATCCGTAACTGGAGATCCCCTGGGAACGCGAACACCTGTGGAGTACAAAAGAGTGTCCGAGAGGGCCTGGCTTCAGCGCAAACAGCCACGCCGTGGCGTTGCTTGCAGTCAGCCAAAGCATGCAACCACAGGGCAAACAGAAAGAGAGCTTCCCCTATGCGTGGTTTTGTTGGGCATTCTAAAATAATCCCCCGCCCCTCCATAATCTAGGTTTTAATAACTCGGAGGAGAGAGTTAAAAAGAGAGAGAGAGAAAAAAGAAAGTCAGAGAGAGAAGGCCCTGGCTTTTATGCAGTGGGAAAACACAGCACTTTATTGTGCCAGCGAGACAATGGCATAATAACACGCTAGCCGCTCTTCTGGCTATGTTCAAATAACATTACAAGCAGAATCTAGAGTTTGCCTACTCGGATAGCTGTAAAGGTGATGTTATATAAGGGATTGGAGTAGGGGGTTTAGTGTGAAAACAGAAGAACAAAGACGAAGGTAGTGAGTGAATAAGTGACTGAAGATATAATGGGAACATCAACCTACCTCCTGACCCCCATCCTTGAAGGTCTCAGGGAAAGTAGAGTCTGGTGTACGGGGCTGTGTGTTGGGGCTGAACTGACTGTGGGCAAGCTGACGCCCGAATGACACTGCATGATCCTCAGACTCAGAGCAGTGCGGGTTTGGCACAGTGACAGAGAAAGCATGCGATGGCTCCTCAGTCTTTACAGGGTAACTGGGCATAGCAGCGATGGACACGGTGACTGTGGTGTCAGGTGAGGGGAACACTGCTCTCTTGTCCTGCACCAGCTGATTACCAGGAAGAAGAATGTTCAGTGGGACTCCCTTCAGAACCTGGATCCTGTTGTCAGCTGATGTCATTGTGGCCTCAGGGAGAGGAGCCATGAGGTTTCTGCTGAAGAAGAACGCAGACATCACGCAACAGCAAAGATAACAAAAGGGTCGTCCATAACCACTGCTTTGAACAAGAGCACGTCACCTTTTGTTGGGATCCACATCAGAGCCTAGGATGTCGGCCTTTGGCTGGGATATTGTCCTTTTTTCCCGTGGCACCTGGGGAAGGCAAACACAGCCTCTATCAACCTGAACTACACACAGCTTTATCTTTAGATGACCTGTTATTTAATCCAGTGGACATACAGTGCATTCAGTGCACAAACTTCTATTTAGTGAGCTGCATTCAAATATATAAGTATGGAACTTCACATTAAATGGCACACATCTAATCATCTAGTTTGTATATATTTACAGAAATTATTATCTCAGCACTTCAGGACATTGCCGATATTTGCAATGAATTGCTTTAAATAGTTAAGAAGAAGCTATTTATAATAATACAACCCATGACCGATAATGGCGTTGATCCAAATGGGATTAGATCCCCTACCTTGTAATAGTCATAGAGAAGGCCTAGAGCAGCAGCACTGTCCTCATCGCCATTAATGCTCATCATTGCCTTGGTGGCAGCTGTAAGCGGGTTCTCCAGGAAGGACTTCCATGCTTCATCTTCACTGGTGAAGGCACGGCGTTGACTGTAGGCTGGATCATTCTGTAGCACCAGCACTGCCCGTTTACTGTTAGAGATACAGAGATGAATGAGAAATAGAAACAGAACTACTAGTCATCTGTAAAAGGTATATACAAAAGGAACTCATGTGTAGAAATGGTCTAAAGAGAAACCAGTCAGAAACCTTGAAAAATAAACAAAAGCCTTGTTCAACTGAAAAAGTTATACTGGCATGTTTGAGCAACAGTGAAGTGACAGTGACAAATGAAGGAACATCTTGTACATAAAGCATTCAAAGTTCTTTTTTATAATTGTGAGCTAAGGTAAACCCATCTGAAAGTTGAATAAATCTCAGTCACTTCCTGTCTAACAAGATGCTCTACTGGCTTTTCCAGTAAGACCGACAAAGATCAGTTCCTCATTGGGTGGCTGTCAAGAATTTTGACAAATTTATCTTTCTTGACATTGTAGGGCCTTTTACCACAACCAAACATTCATAACTATTGTTTTAATGAAAATACTACCCAGTTCTTCTTACTCTTAAACATGTTCTTTTTTTAATATAAATTCTATTACTTAACTAAAATAAGACAGTTTATGCTTTAGCTGGTTGTAGCTATTGCTTCAGGACATGGTGAAAACAGAGATTACAAACAACACCCTCTAACACACAGTCAACACACTACAGCTTTGTTTCTTTTTCTTCCTAATGAACTTTAAAAAGTTGAGCTCTTTTCAGACCAAAGAACACTACGATAGTTTTAATAGGTTTAATAGTTTAATAATAAGCAAATACATTTATAAAGCTGTATATAACTGAATGATTTTGAAAGGCTGGATTGATGCCATTCTGAAGCGAAGTGGTTGTAATTCACAAAGCCAATATTATAATGCAGAGCCATGGAAACACTGGTGCGTCTCTATAGGATAATTGTTGACGCAACGCGGATTAGCAGTAATCTGATAACTAATTGTGCCATTCTTTAACCCCCTCTTGCTCCAGCCATGTTTGATTTTAACACTGCAACCTGATAGATCCGTTATCCAGGGACAATAAAAACCTGAGTGGGAACGCAATCCCGCTACTAAAAACAAGAAGGCTAATCATGCACGAAATGGGTAATGACAGACTTTACACCGTATCCTGACTAAATCCCAGTGGAAAAATGAAAGAGCAAAACGTTTCCGCTGGGATTCCACGGCAACGTCCTCAACCACTTTATTGAACCTATGACAATCAAATTATATGCAATCAAATGGGATGTATGGTCTATTAATGCCAGGGTAAACTACTGTTTTGCCAGCTATTATTATTATGTTGCCTTAAATGTGGTAGGAGACAGTTCATACAAGACAAGAGTACAAGAGCTTGGAGTCAGTGAAGCCAGAGGAAGGCAAATTTTACAAACAAATATTTGCAGAAACTGCAAACAAACTTTGACTAATATTGTCGGAAGAGACGGTTTTGACTTGTAAACAGCTGTTTTGTTAGTATGGACACTGAATCTAATGAATTTCTGTATCTTTAGAGGTTTTCCACCAGAACGTCACACACCTTCAAATATATCCTGCTCAAAATAATTTTGTTTGCTTGGCTGTTTTGTTGGCCCTACAAACTCCAACAAGCAAACGATCTGCTCCTTAATTCTGTTTGGACTGTCGAAGGTTACAAACAATTTACAAATGGTTTAAATACAATTTGTTGCAAGGGCAAAAAAACAGCCAACGCCTAAAACTAAAAGGTGTACGATTTCACTAGAGTCAACAGACTCTGTCGCTGGACTGTAAATTTTAAAACCCTGATGAACACAAAGTTTAATAAACAACAACAACAACAATAATAATAACTGAAAAACACACACACAAACAATTCTTTGTAATGACATTCATTCAAGAAGTTAACAGCCATGAAATGTCAGGTGCTAGAAATTCCTTTCAGTCTGTAAGAACCTTCTGTCAGAGAAACAGTTTTTGTGTCAGTGTGATTTAATTTAGTGATAAAACGACAGAAAACTCAACGGAATTGTTTTTTTTTTTTTTTTGTACTGAGGTAATTAGTTATCTTTGTTTCAGTTTTTTTTTTTTTTATCTAACTCGGGTTTTGTGAGATAAAGTGCAAACGGTAAGGAGCTAACGCGCGCTCGCGGAGAAGTCGCGCGGCAGGTGCAGTACACCTGTGTATGTGTGTGTGTGTGTGTGTGTAGGAGAGCGACGCAGGTCTGAACACGACAGGTGGAACAGAGCCGAAACTCCGCTCAGTCGCACAGGTTCAGCTCACGCACTTTTTTCACCGCAGCTATATACAATTAATACAGATAAAATAACCACCTTTAACAAGGACGGACTTTTTAGACATATACACACAGAAAAACAACCCAGTTGTTTCCAAAAAAGTAACAAAAAATATTCCAAAAAATAAAAAAGTAATATTTGAGTCAGGGCGACGCGTTAATCCTGAAAGCCGGTCCAGATGAGTCGCGTCCTGTAACGGACCTGAGCTCCTCACTGCTCATACACGCACACTTACTTGTCATGCTCCTGTGACATCTCGTTTTTGGTCGGACTGGACTTTCTAGTTGGTACTGTATATCCGACCCGTCTTCTTCCAGCAGAGGAACGAGGGAATGAGGGTTACAGATGCGGCTGTCGGCGAGAGAACGGGTTTTGTTCGCTTTTCTTGCTTTTTGGGATATACCTGTGACAGGCCATCAGTTTGGGTTACACCTGAGGGGCGGGGTCTAGTATGCAACTACACTTCTAATTGGCCCATCAGCACTGTAAACAGAGTGGACCAATCAGCGAGCAGGAGGAATTAGCGGGACCTGCTGGTTCCTGTGATCAGTCCCTGATTACCTGTAAGAGCCCAAAACAGCATTTCAAGAATATAGAGTATTAGTGAAAAGTTTGAACACACCTACTCATTCAAGGTTTTTTTTTCTTGTAAAAAAAATAATTAAGGCTTCAATACTATAAAACAAGACATTTTATATTTTAGATATAGTTTGCACACTCCTGACATTCTCTCATCCAGCTTCATGACCTGATACAATTCTCCAAATATTTTATGAGCCTATGTTAAGCATTTGTTAATTAATAATTATTTTTACATTTTAAAATGCACATCTTTCTCAGTGCAATTTGTCTTTGCAGTAAAAACCTTCTATCTCTCGGGCTTTCCACTCTACCGTACATTTATTGTTTATTTATTTACTTATAAATATTTACAGATATTATCATTCTGTGTATGGTCGTTTATGTGACGAATTGAATGTGACTAATTTGAATTTGATTTAAATGAGTAAGCATGTCCAAACTACTGGTACAGTATATACAATTTAGACATGTTAATCTAAATGATGATTTGTTATAATAAACACACCTTCTACATTATTGTGATAAATTATTTGTTTAAATTATACATTACTTTTTGTACATTGTAGATTATAGAAGCGACTAATCTCAGCCTTAATGTGCCTGTTAATCACTCTCCTATATTTAATTTACATCTATTTTTTTATTCATCTTTCTTTGATTTTAAGATTATGTTTTACTTGTTCTTATATATTATTTTTACTTTATTTTATTATGTGTTATTATATTCATGTGATTTTGTTACTTCTGTCTGAATTTACTTAGGGATCAATAAGGCATCTATCTATCTATCTATCTATCTATCTATCTATCTATCTATCTATCTATCTATCTATCTATCTATCTATATATCTATCTATCTATCTATCCAGCCATCCATCCACCCATCTATCGTGTTGAATTAACCCCCAATAGTCTTTAGTCAATAGAGTCCAGTTGGTGTCTTAAAATATATTTTTTTAAATTGGATTTTACTGTGTATTTGCTTAAAAACGTATCTATGTGTATGTAAAAATTCCTTCTAATTCAATAGTTTAAAATCAATGCTGAAAACAAATATGTAAATCTCATTTGAATCGTTCATATTGATATGTGTCTGCTATTTATGCTGTGTAAAGCCTTTATAATGGCTCTAATCTGAGGTGCTGTAAATTGGTTATTTTTATGGTAGGTAACACTAAATGAACTTCATGAGAGCCAGTTTCATCATGGTGCTTGATGGATTTCGCAAATGCACTTGACAATATTATTTTTGTAAGAACTGTTCCAGATCAGCTGACCTTAATAACCATTCTTATTATTGTTATTGTTGTAGTTAGTTAATTACCTAATGCCATATGTTTTTTATGCAGTATATATAGTTTTGAAATGTCCAGTGTTGTTCTAGACTGTAGAAAATAAATCACTAAGCAACAAACATTGAATTAGTAGGTGTTTTGACTGGTATTGTATGTATGTATGTATGTATGTATGTATGTATGTATGTATGTATGTATGAACAATCATGTTCAAAAGTTAGTACTCCATCTACTCAATGTGTAAAAAAAAAAAACAAAAAAAAAAACATTTGATCACAGTGAATCTTAGTATTAGGCAACACCACCTCAGATGAATAACAGCATATAAGTTGTTTTCAATGTGGAAAAAAAGAATATACAATAAGGTATAATAATAATATACAACACTAAGCAGACCTCTATAAAAGCAGAAGTTTTGGCATGTTGCTGGTCTGGAGCATTCAGGTGTGTGTAAACACAATGCCAAGGAGGAAAGACATAAGCACTGGTATTAGAGAAGCAATTGTTGATGCACATTAATCTGGAAAGGGTAATAAAACCATTTCCAAACAATTTGGAGTTCAGTGTTCTACAGTGAGAAAGACTATTCATGGTGAAAGCATCCAAGACAATTGGCGATCTTCCCAGAATTGGACTTCCTGGCACATTAACCCCAAGGTCAAACCGTGCAATGATATACAAAAAACAAGATCTACATCTCAGGCATGTTGAATGTTCATGTCCATGTCATTAAATGACAAAAGTCCATGACATCACAATTAGAAGAAGACTGAACAAGCATGGTTTATTTGGAAGTGTTGCTAAGAGAAAGTCTCTTCTGTTTAAAAATAACACAGAAGCACAATTTTGCAAAAAGGTTTGCAAAACTGCATCTGAAGGTGAAGTTTACCAAAGTGAAGTTGTGTGGCAATGCCAATGCCATGTGTGGCAAAAACCAAACAGCATTTTAGCAGAAACTTGCTGTTAAGCGTGGTGGGGGTTGAGGGGAGATTTGGGCTTATTTTGCAGCCACATTACCAAGATTTATTGTTATGGATTTACACCAAAACACAGATTTAAAAGAACAAGTAATACTCTATTAAAACTAATTGAAACACCTGGTTTAAGACAGAGATTACTTTTCCTAACTTATCCCTGCATTATCACTTAAATGGCCAAAAAATACAAAAAAGTAGGACTACTAAATTGTACCTTTCTCCTTCCCTTTGGTGGTATGATCTAAAGGCAGGGGTTCTTTAACTTCTCCGTTTAGCCTAACTCTTCAAAAAAGGTTAAATGTGTAGTATTAATAATGTGTTTTCTGGTTTATTATTTTAAATTAGAGCCATTTCTTGAATACACACTCATAGTTCATTATGTCCAGTGTGGCATTATTTTACAGAATTCATTATGTCCAGTGTGGCATTATTTTCCTTCTGAAGTCATTCAACCAGTTGAATTAGATAATGTAGGTGTATTCAAATCTAAAATTGCAGGACTCATGGCTGTGCTTTGCAGACCCCTGGGAGGAGATAGTGTCCCAAACTACAATTAAAAAATTACTTCTGTGGAGTAGTCTCCATATTTTGTATCTAAATTATATGTGTTTTACATGGTGATATGTAGGGTTCCTTTATCATTTAAAATAATTTAAACCATATGAACCATAAGGACCACTTTTGTACCTATAATTCAGTTATAGTTTAATCTCCCAAAGGTATCTGATGTAGGTCAATTCTACCCCAGTGCCCCAGTGAGAATAACATACACAATACATACATACATACGTACATACATACATACTGTACAAACACACATAGACACATAAGCACATGTAAAATCATGTACATGATTTGTTTGCTCTCTCTTTTTACTGGTTTAGAGGATCATTGATCTGTAACCATTTATGAAACAATTTCCTGTGTAAAACCTACTGTGCAAGCAGGTTTCTCTCTCTCTCTCTCTCTCTCTCTCTCTCTAGCTCTCTCTCTTTCATTTGCAATGCATTTGAAATGGGGAGTAACTTTCTGCTGAAACCACACTCTAAGGAAAACTGATTATGCATGGAGAAAAGGGAGGGGCGAACATCCTAAATGATACCCACTGATGTGAACGGGGGTTTCTCAAAGTACCAGGATCAAATGTAATCCCAGTAGCCTTAATCCACACTATCGCTATAAGATGATCAAAATGTAAGAGATGTGGTCCTATTTTAGGGTGAAAAAACTTTTCTTTATATAATAATCAGAAATAATGTATGCAAAACTGCGAAATTGTGGCTATAGTATTATAAAGTTCAACCCCACCTTCATTCCTTTGTTCTTGACATAACACAAAATAAAAATATTCTTGCTTTAGGTGAAACTATCCAGTGTTCCTGAGAGAATGCGTTTATTTAGATAGTGAACAGTAATGTGAAAATAATTCAGTGAAAAAATGCTCTTCATGCTCTTGCTCATTTGTTTTTAATGCTTTTGTGTGTCATTTTCATTAAACATTATACATGTAACAATATCTACATTTTCTTTTATATGAGTATACCGTACATGATGCGAAACATGGCAAACTATATTCAATGAAAAAAAGTAATATTTAGGCATACATCAAAAAATATATATTTTTACTTCAAGTATATACAATTAGGTTTTTTCACATCTTTGTACAGTTTTAAAATAGTTAAATAGTTTAAAAATTATAATTTTTATTTGATCTTATTACATATATATGTTTAGTTTGAACTAAACTGTGTAAAAACAGTTTTATTAAAATCCCAAAAATCTATTTACAAGACACTACTGAAAAGCAGAAAGTGGTTAATGCATTTGCTATCAAGTTGCACCTCAGGGATTAATTTGCATATGCTTTGCCTTGAAAAATACCAAAGGTTCAAAGAAGGCAGATGTGTAAATTCTTGACAGTTAACAGCATGCAGGACATTTAGTCCTTCAAAACTTTCAGGGCATTAAGCAAATTCTGCTCTACTAAAAGTATTGAAGTTAGTTGCATATTTTTCAGCTTAACTGGATGTTGAAACATTCAAAACATGAAGATTCTTTGTTTTAGCCAGGTACAGGGAAGAGATTTATAAACTTTAAAATGTCACAGATATTGAGAGAAGTGAACAGAACTTGCCCTTACATGGAGATGGTGTCACAGATAACCCCTCCCCCCCGCCACCCCAGCGTCCACACACACACATACACACACACACACATGCACTCACACACACAGCTCATCAGAGGGACACTTGCTTGAGCTAGTTCAGTGTTTATATTTCCACTCATGTCGTTAGAAAATCATGAGATGTAATGACATCATTTCTTCCCCCTCGGGGAAAGAGGAAGAGTGCATTACCTGCAGTTTTTCATACTCAAACTGACTTTTGGAACTTCGAATCATCTGATATTCGACAAGCACCGGCCAGTATAAACTAGTGCAAACATTTATAAATAACAGGCACTGGGACTGATAAAGTTATTGTAACTTCTTACTGCTTCATGAATCCCATCCATGTATTTCATAACACATACAAAATGGCACTTGGATCCATGTTTCATTACGCCAACTCTAATGATGCACCACACAGAACATTGTATAGAAAAACTGTCACGTATTATTCACTTGTTTTTAGAAACATAAACCATCCCACACCCATGAAGTACACCCTGCAAAATTATGCAGTTATATCCAAACACACACACACGCACACACACACACACACACACACACACACTACATTTGCAGAAATACCTACCCACACACACGCCCTTTATAATGCCTCAGGGACAGTGATAGTTAAACCCAATCAAGTAAAATCACACCATTCACGAACGCATTTCCAAACCATTTTCAAACAGATCTAAGTTTTACACTGACTATTCTGTGCTACCACATGATCTACTGTAGATCTTAATATTGCATGTTTATAACTTGACTTAGTTATTACTTAATAAGATTACCATGCTTGCACATTTCAAGAGTCTTTGCAAGTGTTGCATGGTACTCTCATAGTAGAAATTGTTTTGGTCTAAAACAAAATTATTGAGATAATGAAATATCCAAAGTAAGATATTCCAATCAGGAATTGGGAATTGTAATGTCCAGGCCGTTGCAGCTAAGCCAGCTTGGATTTCAAAGTAAATGACTTCATACCTGATATTATCCACTCACTTAATTGGATAACTATCAGCATAGCAAATTCTCCAGTGTTGAATTTACACCCAACACTGTTTATCTGTATCTGGTTGGACTCAAATAAATAAACTCTGAAAGGGTTAAATCAACAGTGGGGATTTTACTTTGATTGGAATAATCTACACTGTAAAAAAAAAAAAAACGGTAAATTTTTACGGTAAAAAACTGGCAGCTGTGGTTACCAGAATTTTACCATAAACAATACGGTAGCACCGTTATTGCACTGTAAAAAAACAAACCGTAAATTTTACAATAAAAAAACGGCAGCTGTGGTTGATAGAAGTTGACAGTTTTTTTTTTTTACAGTGTAGTCCTGTTTTAATACCACATGAACAGGTTCATTTAGTTTGGAAAGATCTCATATAAGGCTTTATTATATAGTACAGCACATACAGTACATGACTGCAAAAACAAGCACAGCTTGAACATTAGCCCATCTTGATTTACATTGCTTCAAATGCTATTTATAGTCTGCTAGCGGAAGTACCTGTCGTTGACTGGAAAAGACTTTGTAGAAATAGTTAAAAGGTTAAAGTTAAAAATAAGCTGACCAGCTACTGTAATCGGTGACATTATTATTTCAGGTTGAAGCCCACGTACATATCAGTCGTTTTTGTCTTAAAACGACTCCAGTGCATTAAAATTCACTTCAGCGCTGTCAATTCAGCAGTTAAAATATAAAAGTAATTCCAGAAGAAAAAATCAGATTAGCTTTTCTATTTAATATCTATTGGTACACGTATTTGTTTACATTGAGCAAGTAGCGCATTAGTACCTTATTTTAAAATAGATTATTAAATCCGGCACATACTGTAACTGTTCATAGCATCGCTTTGATTTCACTTATGGTGCAGGTTGAACTTCAGTCAGATATCTAGGTACTGCAAAATTTTCATTCAATTCTGTCCAGACAGTTTTGTGTGATGCTGTGACAAAATCTAGCTGGACAGACATACGTACATACAGACATGCAGACATACAGGCAGAACATTTTCTAAGGTTTCGGGTCCTCCAATGTATGAAACGTAAAGATATCATTAAAAGAGCGAGTCCTGAAAAAAAAATTCTTAGGTGATAATTTCTTATCATTACACACACATGTAAGAAGTAAATAGACACTTGAAACATATACATATCAATTTTTACTCCCAGTATTATGTCTAATAATTGTTTCCTTTTTTCAATTAACAATTATAGTTTAATTTAAAGAAAATGGTCAATCATAAACAGAGTATTGATCTGAGCATCTGAACCTTGCTGAAAGACATCCTCAGGGACATCATTTAACAACACTTAAAGCATTCTAAAACATTCTTGCTAAAATAATTGGGTCCATAATATGCAGATGGAAATTTCATGGAACCACAAGATCCTCTCCAGACCTGTGAGTCACACAAGATTTCACAACAATCAGACAGACTTAAATCCAGCTACTGAGACAGCTCGTTATTATTTAAACCACCATAATGTATAATGTACCATATATAATAATGGTTTTGTGGCAAAAAATATTTAACATTTTCTAACAGCTACATGGCAATCACAGAATTGTAGATATATGATATAATATGGACGTGTTTGAAATGTCAACAAAGTCATTAGTCTAAAAGCAAAATACATATTCCCTTTCCACAACACACAGTATGTTATGAAAAGTTTTGGAATACCTTCAGTGGTGGCCAAAAGTATTGAGACAATATCTGTCGTTATAGTTCTCCCTGAGCACAAAACAGAAAATGTCACTAATTAGGTCTCACCTATGTGGCTGACAAGTTATGCTAATTAGAATCAGTTGGTTTAGTTAATGGATGCAACAAATATGAGGCACAGCTTTGAATTTCTAAAGTCAGTTGTCCGTGTCTGACAAAAGTGGCTAAAACTACGGCGTTCTTAAATAAATTGCAAACTTCTATGGAGAATTTTTGTACATGATTTTCAGAATCAAGCAAACAAGCAGATATGGATTGAGCACGTAACATCAGAGTACTCCAGATGCCTTTTTAATTCGATGCCCAACCGGATCAAGCAGGTTTTTCAACAATAAAGGATATTTATTGTTTCTAGCAATTTAATTGCATCAGAAAACAAATTATTCTTATTATCTTAATAATCTTAATTTGCACGTGCACTTTATGTTGCCTTTTGCTGTGTTTTGTATAGTACTTAACGTACTAGATAGTTTTTGTTCATTTATGGTGTTCATTTGTTTTGTCTCAGGTGAGACAAAGGCATAAGGTATCTTTATGTTTTTAATTAATGTTGTACTGTATGTATGTAGCACCTTGGTCCAGGAGGAACGTTGTTTCGTTTCACTGTGTACTAAAATGTATATGGTTAAAATGACAATAAAAGCCTACTTGACTTATTTGTAAAAATTTAGATTTTTTTATTTTTTTATTTTATTGAATTCCACTTATGTCTCAACACTTTGGCCACCACTGTACGTAACAGCAAGAACAGATGGCATGCCATAAGTGAAGGATTATATCCTTCTGCTTCCTAGAGGATTTTCCAAATCATTTCTTGGCAGTTAACAGTTCTCCTAGGATGTGAGATTCCTATCTGTTTGTTTTGTCTATTTACTCAATAGTGAAGAAATTCTCTCTCTCTCTCTCTCTCTCTCTCTGGGATAGTTATGAATAGTTGCCCACTCAACACCAGGATGTCATGGAAATAAGATGCAAATGCTTTTTTTCAAGGCTTGTCTAGGCTTATTGCGTCTCCCTTTAAGGGTGGGCCTCACCTTTGCTTTAAGCCCAATGTATATCAACAGAAGTCAGCCACTAGGCTCTCCAGCACTAGCTCATTAACCACACCGCATCCTATTTGCACTATGTAACGGTGGTGTGGCTCCTGCACACTATTTGACCAGTTATGCCCTCAAGACAACAAGCCAATATATGGGCTAAACACAGAAACACAACTGAGTCCTGATAACTAAGTGCAAATGTCAATAGAGTAACCGTTTTCCACTTTGTTGTGTATGCTCTGTTTTTTCCCCCCTCCTTCTCTGTGTGTGTGCGTGTGTGTATGTGTGTTTATATGATCCAGCCTATAGGCTAACCCCAGAAATAGTTAAAGTAGAAAGAGCATTGTTTTTGGAGACGTTTTCCTGGGAAGATGTTATCGCTTCATGTAGCATGCTTACACTGCAAACAGTGCGACAAACCCGTATGCTCACATGCCCTCGTCTCCTCCTGCCTTCAACCATATGCTCAACTCTGCACCAAGGCGTTCTGGGATTCTGAGAGCCATGACACACGGTTTGTTGTGAATTAACACAATGCTCGAGAATGACAAAAGTGTTGGAAAGGTGTATGGGGGAAGGAAAGAGCAGGAGAGAAAAATGAGGAAAGCTTGTATAACAGCCGTCTGTAAAGTGGATGAATACGTTATGAGTCTGGATGATGTTCTGTGCAAGGTCTTGCCTTACAACAGGTCTTGCCAAATGAAACTGGCAAATATTGACACTATTATTGCAAAGCATTGGCTCCACATTTGCTTCTTCTTTTTTCCACAAGTTGATGAGTAAATCTAGAGGCATTTTTTTTTTGTCTGCCAAAGCCTCACAGGTTGAAACATGTTTTAGTAAAAAGTAATACACTCTTAAGTTTAGGTGTAAAAAAAAAAAAAAAAACAGGTCACTGGGTCATTTGACAAGCTGTCAGGGTCAAAAATCCATTAAAAACTTATAGTAGACTATATCTAGAGTTATTACTAGATGCCATAATAATTACATTTTTTTTTTTAGAAGACATTTATTTTGGTCTGTGTTCACGCTGATCAAAAGTGAAGGGTATTAAGAGGCTTTTACCAAAATGAATTAAACAGCATCATCAATGTTGTGCATTTGAGTATGCATGAAATAATACTTGACAGGTTGAAAACTGCTACAGGCCCATATTTCCATGTACAAATGCTGAACTGCAAAAAAACAGCATATCCAAATGAGCTAACCCACTTATCTCTGTTTCTTTTTTTGGTCTCTCTCTCTCTCTCTCTCTCTCTCACACACACACACACACAAGCACACACACACACTTTACACTTTTGTTTTTTTAAATATGTGGTCTGCCTCATTTTCCCAACAAATTATTGACTCACGTACTATGGCAATGACAATACAAAAGAAAAGCACTGAAATGAAAACTAAATGACTTCTTCACCCAGTTACAGTCATGTTTGTGAATTTCCTAATGTGTCATGCGGCAGCTTGATGTTAGTTTGCAAGCAGATGCCATAAGAAGCCAGTTTCTGGAATGCTGAGGAACAAAGCACACAACATTCCTCAAACATCCCCTACGATTTTTCCCATAGACCAAAAACATGACGTGTGCAAAATACAACACAATTGGCCTCTCTAGCTGCATGTTTAGGTGCGCTGACAATCATATATACTGTAAGATGATGCAGTTTATCATACAGAAGACATGTCTATGCGGAAGTGTGTACTTTCTAGCTTTTTAAAAGTGAACTGCATTAACAGATTACAATTTAGATGTAGTTTATATACAGCATACTACTGTACATCACTGTAAGCGGCTTAACCTTGAATATAGTCAAATTCTTTTTCTATTGTATCATATCATAAAATTAAACCAAATGCAAGTCAATGAAACCTATTTCCAGTCAATTTAGCTCATGTCAAGTTTAAAAAGATCTTGTTTTATTGACACATATATTGTTCAAAATGTATAGGGGTGGTGAAGCATTAAGAGGTCCTTTCAACTTCTGAAAAACACCCCCACACAAATTCCAAGCTGCGCACCAGTACACAAGGCAAGGTCTACAAAGACATAAAGGAGCAAGTTAGAAATTAGAGCAGAGACGTCTCATCCAGCATCAGTGTCTGAGAAACCTTGTGGAAACCTTTTGGAAATTCTTCATAGAAGAGTTGAAGCTGTTATAACTGCAAAGGTTGGAACAACATCATATTAAACCCTATGGAATAAGAATTGCATGGGTTAGGGTTAGTTACTGACGTGCATATGAAGCGCATTCCCACATTTCTTACTTATGTATTGGACAATTTTTCATATAAATCACAGCTATTATTTGGACTAAACAGCTGTGTGGCCATAAGAGAACCACTTAGTTAGTTAGTGAGCATAATTACCCGAAAAGCCATCGATTTGCTAGGAAGCACAAAAATTATACTATCAAGCAATGGAAAAACAAGTCCGACAAAGAGACTGAGAGACTGACCCTATTCCTGAGCAATGAACACGTCAGGGTAAGAAGGGAAGAGCATGAAGTGATGCATAGTGCTCACTGTACAAACCTCTGGAGGGAGTGGTATGATCTGAGGTTGTTTCAATTGGTCAGGCTTAGGCTCAGCAAAGTTGTGAGGCAGTAGTATAAAGTCAGCCGAGTACCTGAATGTACTGAAGGTTACAGGTTGATGCCATACAGGTTATCAAATGAATGGATTTTGTTTTTCCCCGATGGCTCAGGCTTGTTCCCGGACTCAAATAATGGGGGAGTGATTCTGGGATCATGAGAAATCATTTTTATACATGAAACCACATTGTGTATCATAATCCAAGCTAAAGATGGTTAAACGTAATATTAGTTATTTTTTGCAGTGCCTGCATGCAGAGTAATGAAATCAAATGACGACATGCCTCATGCGATCCCTGGAAGAAGATGCACCTGTATGACTTCCTGGAAAAAGCTTAATATTTTCCTGTGCTAAGCTTTGTGTACACATACATCTATGGGTAAATGTATACACACACAGACACACACAAACAAACAAATAAACACATACATACACACACATATATACACACACACACAAAGACAGACACACAAACACACAAAACATCCACAAGACCTGAGTGGGTGTAAATTTTCCTCAAAGGACAACACGTCAGTTGTTAACTGTTCTGCTATCTGTCTTACTATTCCCATTCATCAAGTGACACAAGACGCTAAAAGTCTTGATATCAGCCCACAGGAACGAAGTACAGGAGCAAGTCATTACATGCTCAGGGCACACCTGAACTCCTCTCGCTGAAGATCTCAACGACCAGTCTAAAGCAACTGCAACCTCAAAAAACCTTGTCCAGGCTGAATGAAGGGACTGACAGACTGAGATTGGGGCCTGAAGAACAAGACCAAGAACAAGCTGTAGCCTTGCGTACTGGAGGGAACGTGTTCCTCTGCCTAGCCCGGTTAAGCCTCTTTTACAGCCCAATCAAGTTCTCAGGCTCCAGTGATTTATAAAACACACACACACACTTTTACAGAGGGAAGATAATGTATCAAGTGGTCATACTGGTTTGAGGGCCTAAACGGTATATGGCAACAAATGTTCATCACTGTACTTATATACTGTAGAAGTAGATTTAAAGCTGTAATCAGTATGGTAAAGGATTGACACCAGAAGAAAAAAATGTATTGCATGCCATCATTTTAGTCCATGAAATGTGTGTGGGAAGTTCTGCACTCCAACAGTGTCATTCTTAAACAATGACATTCGCTTACTTGTTTCCACTGTCCAACAAAAATCATTACATACAGATAGTATCAAAAAAGTTGATAATGGACAGCATTAGACCTGTTCCCTTCATAAAACAAGTTGCACAGTTATATAAAAAGCTTATTTGTTTTTTTCAGTTGTGCTGCTCGACTCCAGAGACAAAATTATTAAAACGGCAGTCGGGGGCGCATGCAAATCCCCCTCGAGCGGTTAGAACTTTATTTGAATTGAATTTATATAAATAACATCAGAAGTGAGATAAAGGGAATCCACACCTCCACTTTTTCTGAATATTATGATAAAATAACCAATGCAAATACTGTAATAGAATCAATATGATCATCATGCGTGTTTTTTTTTTTCAATGTTCATAGAACTGTTCATAGTAAGCATTAAGATTCTCAGCCAAGCTTAATTCACGGAAATCTGTGCAGAAGTTGGGGGATGGGGTGCATGTGTAAAACAAGCCCTCGTTTTCACACCAGCACTTCATTTCTAGCTTTAATAGGAGCACAATAAATAGCAATATTAAGAACCTTTCAGGCCACAGAATGACCTCTCGACCCACACGGAAAGAAGAGATAAGAGAACCAAATATAATGCAAAGCCAACATGTCACTCAGGAACAGGTATGAAGTGAGTGAGAAAAACGTAAGAAAGCCAAGGAACAGGTCGAGGAGGGAGAGGAAGAAACCCGGTGTGTTATGTGCCGGATCGGGACAGGTAGGGACACGCAGGAAGCAGTTTCTGTTGTAATCAAGCCAAGGTTTTTGTGCTAAGGTGATCAAGTCAGGAATACACTGTAGCATTGACAGCTCTACACACACAAAGTCATAAACAGACATGAGCACACATGCTGCTATTATGAAAAAAAAACTTGTTTATTTGTCTTTGTTTGTTTGTTTGTTTGCTTGTTTGTTTGTTGCTAAAAAGTAAAATGTCCTCACAAAACCAAAACTGTGAGATATGCCTATCTATCATTGTGAGGACAAAATACACACACACACACACACATACACACGCGCACACGTTCGCGCACCTACTGTATCCAAGGCTCACCTTCGTGGCCTACACCACCCATGTGGGTGTAACAATAGAAAAGAAAGATGTCAAATGGGTTCTTCATAGAAAACAAGCTCTTAGAACGAACTCCACATCACTGAGAACTCTTGTAGGAGGTGGCCAGATGACTCTTGGCTTCTTTCCTAATTTGAAAAGTCAGGTGTGGTTTACTCCTAAAGACAGACAATTATACAGTTATAGACATTTATAGGCTCCACATTCAACTACTGACATGCCTGCAAGTTCGCAACAATTCCCACTCAGATTGCATGATATTATGTTTTAATACAGGTTGCGTTAAGGTTACAAACTTAATGAAAGTATTAGGAATCATGTGCGCCTTTAATTTTTAGACTCAAATCCCGCTTTAGAAAGCTACTGCGTCACTGTTACCTGCAGCAGAAAGATGCAGAAAATAACTACATTATTTTATACCACATTGCCATCACACTTCAGTCTTGTTTTATGTACTAAATAAAGGATACTGTACCAAATAAAGGATGAACTTATGTAGTTTTTACATATTAAATACAATTTTCGTGTTACTACAATAAAACAAGTCCATAAATGTATGCATTCCTATTTTCACAAATCTAACAAAAGTCTACCGTTATTAGCAATCTAAATTTTATTTATCTAACATATTTGATATCCCCTGTCCCTTTATCTTATTTACATTTTTTTTGTTACTATATTTTAAAAAGAAATCTCAACTTTTTTCTCTACTTTTTGTTCAGTGCAAATATATAATTTCCTATCCTTATCCTACATTTATAAAAATCATAAAGTGATTTTCAGATAGGATCAGGAAGCTTTGTGTAGATCTAAATCCTTAATAAATCAGAGCTTTACCAGACGTGACAGGAAGAACGAGACCTAAAACCTGTTCTGTACACTTTGTCGTTATGAAGGCAGTCTGTATTGTAACAGCTAGCTGTTTGACACTTAAGCAGTTTGTTATAATACTAGCCTTATATTTAAGAGACTGGGAGTCAAAGGAAGCTTTTTGTTTTTTCTTTAATCTGAAAAAATATATATTTTAAGCAGTTTTAAGGACGTCTTTTTCTTTTGTGGATCTTTTAGTTTTATATTTACTGTAAGTAAGTAATATTTAAGTAAATTTCAAAGCTTATTTGAAGTTGAATTTGTACTTATTTGTAGCATAGTATTTTAATCCCTTTATCACATGGCAGTTGAGACAGTTTTTTGGGGGGTGAGCTCTTGTGCGAGTGTGAGTCATGATGACCAGCTCAGCAAAAAGATGTTTTTTCCTTTCCTGTTAGAATACAATTACAGTAAATGTCTATAATTTACTTATATTTGGCTATTCAGAAAATTTAGTACAGTACAAATTGTTGACTTAATTTTATCTTATCCAATTTCCCAGATTAAAAGCAAAAAAATAAATAAATAAATAAAAATAAAATAAAATAATAATAATTTGTCCACTTTTAGTTTAAAGCAAGTTAAAATATAGCTGAGTTGCATTGTTGAGAAGACTTGAAAAATAACTACATAAATAATAAAACCGAAAACAGTTTTTTTTTTACTGTTATTGTTGTTTTTGTTTTTCTTTTAATGAAAGCATAAAAAACAAGTTTCAGTTGAACCCGATCCAGCTCTTTTCACCTGAGGCGAAGAACACAGAGGTGACATGTAAGGCACTCTGCAGGCATTTGTGAACGTGTGGTGATTCACCAACACAAAGGTTTCTTAGTTTTACGGCACAAAAATCAAGTAATCACTCATACAAACCTTTACCTGAAAACTAAATGAACAGGATCAGTTTTCTATTTTCAGAATATATAGTTGTTGTTTGTTGGAATTTGTTTAAATCACATAATCCATATTTGTGTGCTAAAAAGTTTTTTTTATCCTACTATACACAGTGTTTATTACATATATATGATGTCGTCGTCCTCCTTTTCATCACCGCACATTGATTTTCCAAATCTGATTAGCAGGCGCTTATTAAATATCTATAACACGTATGTTCTTGTTTCTAAAGTGACAGCACAAAAGTATACCAGGAATTAAATAAATGTATTAACGCATGTAATACATATGTATTACATGCGTTAATACATTTATGTAATTCCAATTACATAAATGTATTAACGCATGCAATTCTGGTGATATTAAGTTTTCTATGAGAGCATGTTAACTGAACACAGTTGGAGTGTTGGATCTTTGTAAACCTGGTAAACCTGTAACATAACGGGAAGGTTTTCAGGACAAAAGGTTCTGTGTATTTTTTTCTGCAACGTGACAAGCTGCATTTTTCCTCTTTATAATTTCACCAGAAAGAAGAACAAAGAGACTGATGAACATATGAAATTTAGTCTAATGTAAGAGATTACAGGATCAGACTTGTAAATAAATACCATATGATGTGTCAATCTTTACAAATGAAAAACAACAGTCAATGGAAACTTGGTGTGGTTGAACATGAAAGATACTGTGCACTTTGCAACATGCTGTTATTAACTTCAGGGTGGAAACATCAAAAATCATAATCATAATTAATCTTGCTATTACAGTGCATGCATCTTGTCATGTTTAATTCTTTAATGAATTACATCAAGCTTTAATTTTTCTAATTATGTTGGTTGGCAAATAGCATAAGTACAAGGTACTTATGTTCAAGTCAAACCGCTACTTCTGATTGTGAAATCAACCTTTATTTCTATGATATGATATATCATCATATATGATATATGATATGATATACTAATGCACTTATCCCTGCATTTCACTATACCATGAAAACCATGAAGATAGAAAGTTTTCTCAGTAGGACCTTTAATGACCTAATCATGTGAAAATGGCTTGAGGCGAGCATAGGACTGTACAGGGGATATGATAATAACTCCCAGCCTAGTTCCTGTAACGTGCAAGTGGTGTTTGTGAATGATTGTGTTTACAGTTCCCACAGATGTGTCTCTTACCCAAGTGGGCGAAAAGTTATCTGTAGATTTTCAAGGACCAGATGTTTAACAAGCTGAATGTTCACAGGAATGACTGCAGAGGGATCATTTTCACAGAAATATGGCCGGTTTGCACCAATCTGATGATATAAAGCAGCAAAAGTCTCATCACCATACTGTGCTTGAAGTCTTTTCTAAATGTCAATCACTTTTAAGCTTTAATTCACTTACAAGAAATTGTAAGTCCTGGTTTGACTTGCATGCCCCACATATAAAGAGTAACTACTATTAGAGAACGTACACTGTCAAATCCATGTTGTTGATTTAACACTTTCAGAGGTAATTATAAGTCAATAAGACTTACATAAACACTGTAGGGTGTTAATTCAGTACTAGGAATTTTGCTGTGTGTAACAACTAAGAGCAAATTTATAGTCATCATAATGCAACTCACACAAGCTGTGAATAACCTTATGATATTGGATTTAGAGTCAGAAAACATTATATAAAATATTAAATGACTACTCCATGACTATTTGAGCAGTAGACATGTATTAGCAAAGACTGTTAAGAATTTGTTCATGATAAAAGATCTTACTAACACACTTGTACAGTAAAAGAACGTTTGCCATTTGCAATAATCAGATGTAAATACAAAACTGTAGCAAAGCACTACAGTAATTCTAAATAAAAGCAGTTGCTTAAAGGACACTACATAATATTTACATTATATATTACATCATATTATTATATGTAATCCAGTTCTGTGTCCTCAATCACAATGCAAGTCTCCCTAAGCCAATATGAACAAATCCATGGAAGTTAATCAAAATGAAAATTATAAAAACCCGCTAAACGTGTTGGGGGTGACTGAAAAAGAACAACAAAAGCAGTCACAGGATTCAATTATCACTGAGAAAGAACAAGTCTGACTGGTCAAAAACAATCCTTACACTACTCGTAAAACAAAGCCCTGCCCAAGATCATATCAGACTTTCCTTAGCTGTGGCACTGATAGAAAGACAGATGAAATACAGTGAATATACGATTGATTCGAATGCACTACAAGATTGTGCTTTTCTCACTGGAAATCTGCATCAGCCTCCTGCTCATATACTGCTGATGACTGAGATGTTGCACACTGAAACTGCTTTAAACACAGAGCAGAATATGAATAATGTTAAACTTTAAAATGTCATTTTGTTTATCGGTCGCTCTAGGAACATGTCATTAAGTATTCATTTAAAGGCTGCTGATATTCTGGAAACAAGTGTACAGGGGAAAAATGTTAGATTGTGTTTTATACATAGAATCTTAATTTTTTTCAATATTTTTCAAAAATTCATTAAATAAAAAAGAGTACTATCTTCATACCTGGCTTATGATTACATTTTTCTTAAAGAGGGAAAATATGGTAATTTTACCAGTAATAATGTTTTTACTGCAATTGCAATCCACCAAGCAAGCAGCAGGGGGCACTATTAAAAAAACTGCCATTACAGGTGGGAGTGGAACATTAAAATAGTAAAATATGGCTTTTATTTATTTATTTATTTATTTTTACTTAAAGCAATCTAAAATGCAGCTAAAATAAGTGGTTTAGGGAATGTGAATGGATGCATACTGTCTTCCTTTCCATGTATGATTCTAAAGTTCTGAGAATTGGATTTGAGTGATGCTGATGATTTTGATGATTCTGCCAAGTTTTCTTGCTTTTTTTCAATGAGCACATTATAACAGGATGCAATGTTAAATGCGAGGACTGATTCAATGAGCCATGGGCTACAGTTGTTAAGATGTCCTGTCTAATATTAAAGCTTTTCAGCCTGCGCTGTTGGGCTTTCTTAGATACCGTATGCAGTCTGTATGTTGAGTGAAGAAGTAAATGTTTCAAGGACTTCTAGTTCTTGTTGATAATGTCATTTGTAATAAATATTGGTTATTGAAAATTTTATTTAAAATACATTTGAAAAGAAAACAAAATAGAAGCATTTTCATGAGTCTTCTCAGACTTTTGGGCCCCAGAGTATAATAAAATGATCCTTTTATTCATTCCTGACAAATAAGTCGTGGATGATGCTATTATGTCTGTAGAGTTCCTTGAGAGGGAAATCAATCCCCAGATCATCCTGCAGGATTTTAAATATCTCAGCCACTCACACATTTATTAGTAGGATAAGCATTAAACGAAATCTTTCTGACCTAGCAGTGGCTTGTTTAAAGGTTAGTGCATTCATTCTCTCAATAGTAGAAATATAAGCCATTTCATCGTATATGGCTTTCTTAGGGAATTCACAGTCATAAAATAGCTAAAAAAAATATAGATCACACAAGTAGTCACTTATTTGGAGGAAATCTATTTCTCACTTGCACATTAACTGCTAATATGAAATAGAATTTTTTGCAGTGCTTGCTGTGGGAAGAGTTGTACTCCAAGCAATAATGTTTATAGTGATTATAACCCTTTTTACAAACTGAAGTAAGTAATCTACACCCATCAGCCATTAAAAAAAAAAATATATATATATATATATATATATTTTTTAATCTATCCATCCATATTAGAGTATCTGTAGTCCAACTACATTAAAATCACCTAGCTTTTAGCTTCCCCTTGTGCCACGAAAACAGCTCTGACCCCAAAAGGTATGACTCTCCAAGACCTCTGAAGCTGTGCTCTTGTTTCTGACACCAGGGCCATGAGCAGCAAATTCTTTAATTTTAATTTAATTTAATTCAATGAATACATTTGTGGACAGTTCAATATATGTATATGTATAATATATGTAGACAATATAACTAAATCAGTACAATATGGATGCTAATCTGAGTATGCTAATTAGGAAAAACCTGTTTTGAATTGGTTGATAATGAATAGGGTAAACTAAGATAATATATTTAGAAACTGATTTAACTGCAAATTATATTCAATTCAACAAATGGAAGATTAGTAGTTTAAACTGAAAGTAGATTAAGTATGCTAAATTGCGTAAACAGACCAAACTTGTGGTAAACCAACCTGTGATGCTCTTAAGTGACCGCTAGGGGTCAGAATGTACCAAATTGGGATGCTAAATGACTGCTTCAGAGCAACTCCAAAACTGCAGCTCTTGTAGGATGTTCCCTACCTCCAGTGGTCAGGACATTAAAAAAAAAAAAAAAAAAGTGGTCCAACCTTAATGATGCACAACGACTTACTGATGCTACATGGCCCATGTAGTCCAATCCAATGAAAGAGCTACATAGAAGAGCTACTTTCGCTCAAATTGAGGAAAAGGTTAATGCTGGTTCCAACAGAAAAGTGTCAGAACAGAGGTCATGGATTACCTGTGAGAAGGGACCTACGGGCAAAGGGGGTGGGGTGGGAGGGGGGGGGTCTACTCAATATTAGGCAGGCGGTCATGTTATAGCTGAGTATATAGTAAGTATAATACAAATAATATTTAAATATTGACCCCATAAAGAATATGTAAAATAAATTACATTTTGTTCTTTAAAATGTTCTCAAGCTCTTTTGTGGGCTCCAATCAAATACACTTTATGCCCAAAGGTTTCTGGACATCTGACTATCAAACCATATATAAGCTGTCCCCAAACAGTTGCTGTAAAGTTGGAAGCACACACTTGTGTAGAATACCACTGTGTATTGTAGTATTAAGGTATTTCTACAGTGGATGACAGTTCCTCTGCTAAAAGCAAGCTCAGCACTGTACAGACATTGTCTGTCAAGTTTTTAGCAGATAGGGCCTGTTCAGAACACTGACCTCAACTGCACTGACCACCTTTGGGATTAACTAGAATGCCAAGCCTTCAACATCAGTACCAATTTTAATACATATCAGAATTATTTTAATATTACTTTAGAATGATTCTACTCAGATAGAACATGAAATACATAGAACATGATATGATTTCTTTTACTTGTCATGCCATTTAATATATAATCACATAATGATCCAGTAATCAATAAAGCATAGCTATAGCTATGATTCTATAGCTATAACTATAATTTCTGAGTATGTGAGAATACAGTATCATATAATACTCTATGTCCCACAGAATAATAACAATATAATAATAATACTGTAAACATTGGAAGGTTTATTGATACACATCAATACAAAGGTTTTAAATGCACAAAAGTCAAACAAACAAACAAACAAACAATTGATTAAATAAAAAATCTTTCCACAACCTGGAAAAAAACAAGGAGTTTGATCCAACTCCTGTCTACCAGAATATATCTTTAGTTATTACCTGAAAATACATTGAATGTAACCAGTTGTATAAGCTGATCATTCTTTTCTCTGCTGATCTGGAGGTTGATCAGAACATGGGAGGTACCTCTAACTTCTTTACTTGCATTCACTTGTTTGCTTTTATTGATTTCCAAAAAAGCAGATCTTAGCTGCCATCACTGAGAGTGTGTGAAAAGAGGGGGGGGGGGGGGGGGATGAGAAGAGAGAATAAATGGGAAAAAAATGTATTTGCAAAATGAACCTATTGAATTTTATCCACTGTGAACTATCCACCCATAGTTTATTAAAACAACAGCTCAATTAATCCTAATCTTAATCTTGCTTGTTTTTTTTTAGCTAGCGTGTTTAAGGTTAAGAATTAAATCAGTTGATTAAAAAAAAATTTAAATTTAATGACTAGTCTCTAGTTGCTCTTATAATCTCAGGAATCATATTTGTAATATGTTTTATTTAAAAATGAAATTTCGCATCTTTTCGTCAATAAAATAGAGGAAAGGGAAATGGGTGCAAAAAAAGTAAATGCAATAAATGTGCTTTTTATGGGACATTTGTACTTATATTGGTATACATACATGTGTGTGTGTGTGTGTGTGTGTGTGTGTGTGTGTGTGTGTGTGTGTGTGTGTGTGTGTGTGTGTGTTACATATATGAGAAAAGGTGGTTTGACAACATGTGGCAATTATGTACTTTATGAATTTATATACTGATTTTTAAAGGATGCAATTTTCTCTATAATTCAGTCATTAATGGAAAATAAATATAATGAAATATAGGTGAAAGCCATCCATGTGCAATAGTCTTGCATGCTAAGTTTGAGATTCGATTGGAATTGCCCTACAGTTCTCAGTCACACCCTAAAACGTGTGTAAACCAATGTGAAGTCAGTGCTTGTTTAAGCTGTTGTGATAAAGAATGGTTTTAAAACAGCCAGGCTGGGCTTGCCTAGAACCCCACTGACTCACTCCCTATGGACTACACCCAAGGAGCTGTCAACAACAAAACACGCCCAAAATGTGCCTTACTTCCTCTGAACAAAATTGTAAAAAAAAAAAATTCACTGGAAAGCAAGACAATAGTGTGAGATACTACTATGAGAACTGATAAAGATATATAGCCTGTGCAATGACAAGTATGTGGGTACAGTTTATATAAAAAAGTATGACCCACTTTAAGCTTCATGATTAATTATCCAGATTTTCATTTAGACGTTATGCAAATTCTGGTTAAAAGCTACGTGAACTGGATGGGGGAGGGGAATTGTGATTTTATGGAAGTTAAAAGGGAAGGAGGGAAAGCGAGAAAAAGGGACACCAAGACATTCGTCATCAACAAAGCGACATTGCTACTTATTGCAGTGTCCAGTCTCTATACAACATTAGGACCAGAAGATCAGAAGATAGCGACCATGTGGATAAGGGGTGTGACACTGTCTGCATTTCTGTATTTGTATATTGATATCTGTATTTGAATGAAACCCAAAGACTGCATTGCCTAAACACTAGTGGTCCAGAGGACCCAGAGCTGTCACCATGGTCTGGAAACAAAATGTAATAGTAATAAATAGTAAAAACAGAAGATAAATATTGTATGTTCTTACGTTCTTGGTTCCTATATCCCTTAAGCATTTAAGAGTAGGAGATCTGCTTTACACTTAGTGTGGCAGTTTCTTACTGCTACATTCAGGCAGAAATCAGTTATTTCCATCTGGTCTTCATGTTGCGCAATAGTGATTACGTAATATTTAGCTGATATTATGATCAGGCATTGATTTAAAAAAAAAAAGAGACTACTTTGACACATCTAGCTGCACACTCACAGACTCTTTTTTGAGCATTTAAAAAATCATAGTTTAATGTGTTTAATGATAAAATATATAATAATAATAATTATTATTATTATTATTATTATTGTTGTTGTTGTTGTTGGTGGTGGTGGTGGTGGTGGTGGTGTTATTATTATTATTATTATATTAATAATAATAATAATAATAATAATAATAATAATAATAATAATAATAAGCCCATTAAATGCCATTGCCATCCAATTCAATGGCAAACTCTTCTATTCTAAATAGTTTTCATAGTCATATGACTGTAATCAGTTTCTCTAGAACTAAAGACTAAAGATGATCTAATAGACAACACACACCCATCAAACAATAATCCATGTGCCATTAGCAAGTTAATTATATGTCTGGTGCTTATATTCTGTCTGACATGTTTGCGCTATCAATATCATTTGTTTAACTTTCCATGCTGTTAGTGTCTTATCTACTCTGGCCTTTCCTGGTAAGCACATAGCTAGCAGAGAATGACGAGGATGAGATTTTCATATGCAACAATATCTGCTTGGTTGATAATGCACTGTTATTTGCTAACAGTTGTTGGGCTGACTAAAGATTACGATTCAGTTCGGTATGACGTGAATACACTCCTGTGACCATTCTCACTTCTCACTAGTGGACTGTTACAACAGACTGATGAGTGTATCCGTGTAAAAGAAATGGTAGCTTGTGCTCAAATTTAAATGTTCATATACTGTATATAGACCTTTTCAAATGATGCACATTCAGATTATTCTATCATTAGTCATATTTTTCCTTGTGAAAAGTATAGATTAGTAGCCATTCTAATGGAGAAAATGGGGCCAATGATGATCCACATCTACACTACCCAGCAGAAAGGCCTTGTTGTAAGGAATTTGGTTATAGAAGAAACTAAACACCTTTAGGGCAGGATAGTAGGCTTCCCATTTGGGAATGTGATGCTCTTAGTACAGTTAGAGTGGCAGCAGACAATAATGGTAAACTGACTGTATACTATCTGCCCTGAGGCATCACTCAAGTTACATGATACTGAGACTGTGTCTGTTCCCATACTGAACATAATGTAGAGAGAAAAAAAAACAGAAAAATGGTAGAACTATTACATTATTAAATAAGTAAAAAAAAATGAACATAACTGGTCAGGGGTTTGAGGTACTGTGATAGTTCTGGTGGAAAAAGCAGTATTTTTTTTACTACAAGGGGCTCTGTGAAATTATTAGGCTCAGTGGAAGTCAATCAGAATATGACAAGACCCTGTTATTATGGTAAAGACGCCAATGATTTCATGCATAGAAGAATATGGTCACACTACTCTAGCTTGAACTGATCTGGAAACATTATCTCAATTTATTTAAATATCTCTTAGTCATAATATTTGCAATTCAAATTACCACAGAATCAAACCTACAATCATGTCAACTGCTGAAGCTTGGTTTAATGAAAATCTCCATGATATGTCGACTTTGACTGGTTTGCCATCTAACCCCATATAAAGACTGATTAGAGGTTAGAAGATAGGTTAGTGTAAATGGCATCGTATCAATTGGCTGCATGACCTAAGAACCCTTTTAACTCTAGAAAAGTTTTTATTGCCACTAGATCAGTATATAAGTTGAAAGCATTATACTGTTCTCCGGTTATCTCAGGTAATCCAAATATACTATGTGACCGAAAGTACGCTGAACTCTGACTATCATGCCCATGTGTGCATATTAGACGTCCTATTACATAGTTGGTCTGTTTTTTTCTACACTCTTCTGGCACGGCTTTCCACTAAGTTTTCTATAGTATGGTATAGGCCGTGATACAGTTCATCCCATTGGTGTTCAGTGGGGTTAATATCAGGCCTTTGTACAGATTACTCGAGTTCTTCCACATTCACCTTGGCAAACAAGGTTTCTGTGTCAGGAGCTTTGTCATGCTGGAACATGTTTTACCATGTTTCCAGTGGAAGATAATCTTAATGCTAGAGCATACAGAGACAACTGTGTGCTCTTAATTTCATGGTTAGGTTTTGGAGAAGGTTCACATACTGTACGGGTGTGGATGTTGAGTGTCCACATACTTTTGACCACACAGTGTAGCATTTCTCTTACATAATGTTGGCAATTTGGGGTGTTCATGAAAACAGAAGGTTTTGGTAAAATAATAATAATAATAATAATAATAATAATAATAATAATAATAATAATGTTTTGCAGCTGTTACTCTCCTCGCATTTGCCCAGACATCTGAATCTTGACAATACCTCAGCTGTCTATGGCCAGTAGGCTAAGGATTGCCTGTGCAGTGGTTAAGATATTGGACTATGGGTCAAAAGGTCACAGGTTCCAACCCTACTACCACTGTTGCGCCCTTAAGCAGGGCCCTTGACACTCAAGATGCTCAGATGAGATAATAATGTACTCAAAGTCATTCTGAATAAGAGCGTCTGCTAAATGTCACAAATGAAAATGTAATGTGCAGAAGAGGGTAGGTAATACTTTCACCCAAGTGTGTTGTTCATTTAGCTTTCCTGTGACACATCATGGAAAAGATTTCCAACGGACTAGAAACCACAATACAATAAAATTCCCTCACACACTCACAGGGACTTGGCACATACACACCATTTCAGAATCATCTTAACATACAGTAGATTAAAGGCAAAAAAGACAGACAGTAGAACAACAGCAGATTTGACAAATGTAAATCACAATATAAGAGAAGTATGTTCTAACATGCACATCACAATAAACTTAGCATACGTTTGCCAAAATAAATGGTTACGTAAAAAGAAAAAAAAGAAAAACAGAAAATCTGTCAAAAAACAGAACGTTTACAATAGATCCATTTCACATTAGAAAAAAGAACAAATGTAAAAGTAAGCATGTACTGCCCCTTCACTCCCGAAAAGACATAGTTAAGGAAAATGTCATTCAATTAAATCTGCAAATCCATATTCTCATGGTAGAAACCTTTTTGTAAGGAATGGGTGGCTCATTAGTCCAGTAAGATTCCTTTCACCGCTGCTATTTAAATAAATGAAAACCTGGTCCAATTTAATAATAAAAAAAAGACACAAAAATATACTGTCCATAAACTTTACACAATGGCTTTGCAGCAATATGATGATGAAGTAATGGATAATAGATCAAATTAAATTACATCTTTGATTTAGAGTTACAAAATTAATTTGCATCAGAAATGCTTTAACGTCCTTTTAATAGTGAATTCATCCATCCATTCATCCATTCATTCATTTTTTCTTTCTTTCTTTGTATTTTTCATCTTTATGAACCGTGTTCTCATGGTCATGATCCCAGTACAACTTGTCCCAAAAAAACTAGGCAGAAGGTGAAGGAATTCACAACTAGGGGCAATTTAACTTGTTCTCAAACAGTAACTGGGGAACTGTGCCACCCTCGTTCATTTATTTTAAAATATATATTCTAATGAGGTTAAACTAATATGATAAACCTGCTACACTAAGTGAAGACAAACCTCAATAAACTGTATTTCAGCTAAACATTTAGCTTTCACAAACAACATTAAGGGTGTGTGTCTTGATGAGACTGCTCTCTCTCTCTCTCTCTCTCTCTCTCTTTCTCTCTGTTGTCTCATATAGCACCACTTCAGAGAGTTATTATGCCCTGGCATGAATAACTACATGTTCGGACAAGATCAGGCTATTAAACACTTACGAGTACAGAAAGCCTACTGCACATCCTGTCACACCCAATGTTAAACATTTTTCGAGGCCCCAAAAGGGAATACCTCTTGAATGTCAAAACTACTGTAGTCTGTCTATCGGAAAGTGGGGAAAATGCATAGCTTTTATAATACAGATCTGAATATGATACTCTTTGCTTTACAGGATGGTCAAGGTAACATCACTATTGTCCTCCTTTTAAACATCTGTGGCTTTCCACACCCATTTTTTTAAACGGGCTTTAACAATTATTCAGTGAATCTAACAACAGGAAACCCAAACAAACTGGCTTTGTCACTTTATGTTAATATCTTTCATCTAATGTTGAAACAAAGAACATGCCATCATTATTTGGTGTTTTATTTTACCAGATTTCTTTTTCATTTATTAGATCATCAGTAAAGTATTGTACCAATATATGAGTCCAAAATTTAGTTTGTATTGGTTTGCTTTTAGTATGATTAATTTCATATATACTGTAGTCTTTCTGAATACTATGCCAAGTGCTCCTGAATTGGTATACATTTACATTCTATATACAACTAAACTGTTTAAGTCTAATGTACATAAACATTTAATTTAATCTTAATTGCAAGATTTTAAATGACATAATTTGGTCGAATCATATAATAACAACTGTGGCCTTGCACCTTTTGGTTTTTGGGGTTGAGGGTTCGATTCCCACCTCGGGTCTGTGTGTAAAGAATTTGCATGTTCTCCCCGTGCTTGGTGGGTTTCCTCTGGGTACTCTGGTTTCCTCCCACAGTACAAAGACATCCAGATTAGGCTAATTGGCATTCCCGAATTGCTTATATTGTGTAAATAAGTGTGTGTGTGTGTGTGTGTGTGTGTGTGTGTGTGTGTGTGTGTGTGTGTGTATGTGTGTGTGTGTGTGTGTGTGTGTGTATGCCCTGCGATGGACTGGCCTCCTCTCCTTAGGCTCCAGACCCCCTGTGGCCCTAAATAGAATATGCAGTATATAAAATGAATCATATTTATTGCGATATATTGATTACATTATTAAGTATAAAGCATTTTTTTCCAGATACATGCTGAAATATGATGAGTTTTACATCTGATATTAATGATGAAATGCAATGATCCAAACAAATGTAAAACTTAAGACAAAAGACTAGCCATTCACAAAAGAACTACTGCAGTGTAACAGAAGCTGGATATAGACTGTTTCTGCTTGTAGTGTACACTTTGTTCCCTGGGATAATCTCTCTCTCTCTCTCTCTCTCTCTCTCTCTCTCTCGCTCTTGCTATTACCCTTCATTTATTATTTTAAAATTCAATTGTCAGCTGTTCTGGAATAGTTCTTGCAAGAACAGCATTGTCAAGTGCATTTGCAAAACACATCAAGCACCATGATGAATCTGGCTCTCATGAAGACCAAAACTTACCTCTGCTGCAGAGGAAATCACCAATTAACAGCACCTCAGATTAGAGGCGTTATAAGGCTTTACAAAGTATAAGTAGCAGACACATTTTAAAATCAACTGTTCAAAGGAGATTGTTGCATCTTTTATATCGCTTTATCATTGTTTTAAAAATCATGAAAAAAACAATGGAAAAAAGGTGTGTGTCCAAACTTTTGACCGGTACTGTATTTCAGAAGCATTGTATCAAAACCTATATGTACTGTACAAAGGTTTGGTGTTTTTTTTTTATTCCTCTAAAAAGCACACACTGAAACACTTGTGCAATAAATAAATAAATAAATAAATACATTTATTCTTAATAATTCTATCACATTCAACAACATTCCTTTTTTACTGTTACATGTCACATTTTAGATTAGGAATTATAATCATATATCAGTGTGAGCTGCCCATTAAAGGTGGCAGGAAAAGCGTCTATTTTATTTATTTAAAAGTTCTATTAATATTGAATTTTTCAAATATTTAAATACTGAAATTAGTCACCTACACAGGAGATTTAGTCAATAGTCAGAGGATAGTCAAAGTTTTGTGAGCATCGCTCCATGCACATCGGCTATGCTTGGTAAATTGGAGTGATGCTCACAAAACCTTTGACAATCCTCTTCTATAAAAATGAAACATAAGCAAAATCTAACAAATCAGAGCAAATATACAGCAGAGGCGAAGTTCATGCATCCATCTATCTCATTCCTTTACTACCCATACATTTGTTTTGGCTATTAAGCAGTACCATTTTTTTTCTCAGTTTATGCGGTTTATATTTATTTACAGATATTGTATACAGATGCTTACTTTTACAGATTTTATACAGATGTTTATTCAAGATTTTTTGCTCTAACTGACTTATTCCATTTATCATCATTCCAGCAGTTGTGTATGTATATAGTTATTTATTAAATTTTTTATTTGCACTGATGGCTTTTTTGAACTACTCTGCATGCCTTAAATTGCCCCATGAGAATAAATAAAGTTTTTTTTTTATTTAATGCAATTGAATTGAATTTAGAGTTACCAGCCCCAAAAATCACCAGTTGACGCCACCTCAGATTACAGCTGTTATGAAGACTACTTCACAGAGCATAAGTAGCAGACACACCTCAATATCAACTGTTCCAAGGGAGAATATTGCATATTTTGAAAGAGAATAAAATCAGTAAAGAGCATTGAATTAGAAGGTGTAGCCAGTGTGCCTGCAAACACAACATGCACCACTCTGTCTGCAGGAATCGGCTGCACTCATCGTGATGCTTCAGATGCTGGAGAGCGGATGCGACGTCACCATGGCAATGCACTTTAGCCGTCCGCGCGCTCAGATGTCCAAGGCGCGGACCTGCTAAAGCGGACAGGCGCAGTCCTGTCCGGGGGAGGGCTCTGTGGGCGTGGTCACGCCGAGCAGCCGCGCTTCCCGTAAAGGAATGCAGTTGTACGCTTCATTCGCTCATCTGTTCAGGGTAAAGAGGAGCGCTCGCATCTCAGGTGAGGTCTGTTTATCGTGCATGCACGCGTTATGTAGGGGGTCTTCTTGAAACAAAACCTAAAATTAAGGGAGCTTAATTGAGCTAACTTACGTTCTGAGCATGCCACATATTAAATGCTTGCCTTTCCATTTTTAAAACAACCGTATATAAAGCTTTTATAAAGATATGCATGTCTTAAAGCATTGTAATATAAAAAAGGAATCAAGATTACTTCTTCTTCCTTAACATTCTACGGTACATGAGAGATTACACATTTTTACTTTCCTCTACAACCTGCCAGCAGATTCATTAGGTGTGGCAAGGAAGTTCCTGAGAGCCTCGCTCACAGGTGTGGTCACCAAAATCTCTACATTCTTTTTTCTTTTTTCTTTTTTTTTTTTTCTTGCTTGCTTGCTTTTTTGCTTACGTTTAATCTTGCATGTGTTAAACCTTATATTATATCTGTTATATCATATTATATATCTGTTATATATCGATATATGTTAGAACCTTATGTTATACTGTTTACAGAATGGATTCAGCTATTGACGCTACTGACGTTTGTAACTATATCAGTCTCTATCTGTTTGTTTGAGGACGTTCCCAGCCTTCTAACTATTCTATACAAATAGAATTAAAAGTGCAAGACTTTACTGCCTTTTCACTAGGGTGGTACTCTCAATGTACCCAATGTTGTCAATTTATCTGTTGCCTAAGAAACTATATACATGTGGTAGTCGACCAGCTCTGACTATGTGTCTCAAATATATATTTTTTCTATTAAGTACGTTATGTTCACATATTCAGCTAAAAAGATTCATAGTAAGATGTACCCAGGGTGGTACCACCCTAGTGAGAAAGGCACCTTTATTTATCAGCATGTAGATGTATATTGCGTAAACTACTTTTAATTCCTATAAGACATTACATTTGTGCGCTGCAATGATGTCACTGAGGGAAAATGGCCTTTTATAAAAAGAAAACATTCTCAAGCAAATCTCAACACTCAGGTTTCACTTCTAGCTCCTAAACACGAGGAAGCAAGATCTACTTTTCTGACTCACCATTTTTCAGTGACATTTAATGTCAAGGGAGCTTCTCTAAATTATACAACAGCTACCAACCAGAGGGAGCTAGGCTAACATGTGCTTCCTCTGAGACTCGTGAAGCCTGCCAACTGTGTTTTTTTCCACGCTGCTGAACATGCTGCATCACAGGCAGTGTCACACACTCAGAGGAAAGCACCATCTGGCTTCTTCTACATACATTCAATTGAATTTTAATTATATAGCACCTTTAATAATGGGCAGTGACATGAATCTTAATATATAGGAAATTATATAAATTATGAATACACGTGCTTACATATGGCTGGTGGCCTTTTTCATTTTCGATGATTGACACGGAATAACTGGTTATGCCATTTCCTACTCAGAGAGCACAGCCAGTTTTATTCCCTTGGCTTCAACTGGATTTGAACTGGCGATCACTTAATGATAGGGCATATCAAGTGAGAAGGGTCAGCATTATATTTATGAGAAATCCAGCATGGAGATAGTAGAAACAGAATAAGCAGAATTTAGCACAGGAAAAGTGACACAGAGTTATGGCACAGACCCGTTTGTAGCTAGTTGTGATCTACAAGATGACGGGCACAGTTGTATTGACAGTGATATTAGTATGAATCTCATAGCTTTGCACAGTTTGAGTAAAATGCACAGATAGGAAATTGGCCAGTGGTCATAATAAAGAACTGCTGCATCATTGTCTTTAGATAGACATGAAGCAAAGGGTTAAATTCTACTGGCAGCACTATCAGCAGCTAGTTGAACAGCACCCTGGGCAATGTGAAAATCAAACAAAACCAACTCAGACTTTCATGATACAATTAGACTTGCATGCCACATGTCAATGATAAACATTAATATGCATGTCATTAAGGATTGATTTTTAATCTGCAGATTTTTTTTTCATTATAAAATTGAATAAATAATGACTGTTTCTTAAAAAAAAAAACTGAGCACTGTTTATTTAAAAAGTAAGACATTAGTTAAAGCAATTTTCAAAATTACTAATGACACTTATTTCTTACATCCTCAGTTTTCCTGAAGATTAAAGAAGAACTGTATCCACTGCATCCGCTTAATTAGCTACAGTAATTCCCCCCAAAATTTTGTTTCACTCTTGTGCTACCTAGTTTTTTTTTGTTGCAAACACCCATAAAACCAACACATAATGGAAAGAGGAGACTTTGTCCTCAAGGCCAAACTGGCTGAACAAGCTGAGCGTTATGATGACATGGTGGCTTGTATGAAGGAGGTGACCAAGGCTGGTGGCGAACTCTCTAATGAGGAAAGGAACTTGCTGTCTGTCGCCTACAAGAATGTGGTTGGCACACGCAGGTTGGCCTGGCGGGTCATAACCAACGTTGAGAGCAATTCTGAAGAAAGTGACAAGAAGCCTGAAGTGGTAAAAGTATACCGGGAGAAAGTGGAGCATGAACTAAGAGATATCTGCAAAGATGTACTGGTAAGGAGTTTGGCAAAGGATCAAGGTTATGTCTTAGGTTGCCTTGAGTTTACAGATGCTTTCCTAGATACATTCAGAAACATCATGCAATCTTATCTGATATCAGATAGACTTCCAGAAGCCGAATCAATATAATACTGATATATATATATTAGGTTGATAAAAAATTAACACCACCTGAGAGAGCTGAATCCATTATGCAAATGCACCATGTGGCCTACTCCTTCAGATAGCAATAAAAAAGCAATGTAAATGACATGGATATCTGAAAGTGTTCTCAGAATTGAGTTCTTGGCATCTTTAAAATTCAGTAGGAGAGACAAATGCTTCTGGTAAATAAGCCAGTAGCCAGCTGCGTACCTTCTACCTCTTATCTCCTATTGTATTCTTAGTGTACAATGTTGCACTTCAGTGTGCTAGGATATGATGACTCCTGCTGCATTCGAGATGAGGTTGCAAACTTGTTTTTCCCCAGCCTCCACAATGTAAAAGGCTCCCTCAACTTGAAATTGAATTACCAGTACAGTAGAGTATGCCTCTTAAGTATCAAGCCCTTCCCTGTTGACAGAATGATGTCAAATCAGCATGGCCACGTGGCCTGTAAACAGTGTAAAGTGCTCCTTCTCTCTTTTGCAGATTAGTTTTAAGCAGTTTTCACTTGAGTGATATATACATAGCACTAAATAGTTAAATCAGATAAACATCAACATTAAAGTTAAGATTAGTTGGCTAGCTTGCTTCTAACACTACTCATTAGTGTTTGCTGCTATTGTTGTTATACTGCTGTCCACAATTCTGCATGCATGTTTTGCTATAATGAACAGTAGAACTCACTGTAGAATATTCACTAAAGACGAACAGCACTAATACCCCCAGGTGTGTATTGTACCTGGAAAAAATGCATTAAAAGCAGCTATTCATGACACTTACGGACTCTGACAGAGGAAACAAAAGACGCACTTCCATAGAAGCTTTCATGTATTTTCTTTTCCACTTTGCATGGAGATGGGAAAAGACATTTATTACAACTTGAAAATTGGCACTTACAAAGGCATTAGGAACATTCAGTACATAGTATACAGTATATAGTCTCTGTGAGAAGTTGTGAATGGTGATTAGAGTGATCACTAATCTTATTCCTGTGTCTTTTAGGTTCTTACTGAGTTTGTTTAAAGGTTTTGCTCATTTAATCTAAGAATGTTGTTTCTCGTCTACAGGACCTGCTGACTAAATATCTAATAAAAAATTCTACAAATAATGAGAACAAGGTCTTTTACCTGAAGATGAAGGGAGACTATTTCAGATACCTTGCTGAAGTGGCTCCGAAAGATGATACAAGTAAGAAAATACATTTCTAAAACTGCATGTATTACCTCCAGTCCTCAAAGTGAGCACTGCAGGCCACCTTGTGTTGGTTGTGAGAACATATCGTTGATTGACTTTGTGCTAAGCACCTTAGACAAGTGGACTAAAGGAATGTTAAGAACTTAAAAGCAAAAGCAAATATGCTTTCCACATGGTCCCGGTCCCGGTATCAATTTGTCTAGGTTTCTATGGTTTCTTTTAATAATGTACAGTGCATACTTTTGAACATGGAGAATAGATAGACTATTATGAGCATGAATCTAACGTTAAGCAAAAAATATGTGTATTTAGGGGACAGATCGATGTTATCGAGAACCATCGACTAAATTTGTTTATCAGATTAAGTTAAATAGCCGGTTGGTTCTCCCTGAGAATATTATGGACAAATCTTGGAATATTAAACCTTTTATTAGCATCAGCTCCAGTTACCCCTGCTTGATTGTTAGCCTGTGTATGGTTATGCTTGCTCTTCCAGTGTTTGCTAGTGTTTCCATCAGGTTCTCTGTTTACTCCCACCTATTATACATAACACATGCCAGTAGGTGGATTAGCTATACTAAATTGCCTCCAGGTGTTAATGTCCATGCATGGTGGTGCACTATCTTAGCTGGCGTTCCAGTCAGGGTGTGTCCCTGCTTTACACCCAGTGTTTCTGGGATGGGCTGAGGATCCAATGCGATTCTCACCATGTTCGAACAGCTCCTGAAGATGAAAAATCATGTATCATTCTATCATTTTGATATCTTATATATTATGTCAGTTGTTCACTGTTCCTTTTTTTTTTGCTCCCCAGCTGCTGTAACTGACTCTCAGAATGCCTACCAAGAGGCATTTGATCTGAGCAAGAAAGAGATGAAGCCAACACACCCAATCCACCTGGGCCTTGCCCTGAACTTCTCTGTCTTCTACTATGAGATTCTCGGCTCTCCGGAGCAAGCTTGCAACCTTGCAAATGAGGTACCCAGCAATGAGACAGACCTATAACAGCTGGCATCTCCCCCCCCCCACTTGTTTTGAGCTGCCGTTTAAACTAGGTGTGGTTGCTTACAGGTACTTAAAAAAGCCACAGAGGATGCAGGTTCCATTAACGACGAATCTTTTAAAGACAGCGCCATCATCATACAGCTGCTAAGAGACAACCTCTCAGTGAGTAACATTTAAGCAAATTTTAAACTTGAGTTGTCATGTCAAATACAGTTAAACCTTGGACTGTGAGCATATTTCGTTCCAGAAGCACACTTGTACAGTCTATCAAAGCTAATTTCCCCATAAGAAATAATGGAAACTCTAAAGATTTTTGTTTCACAACACAAAATATTAAGTACAAATAAAACAAGTCAACCTACTTTACTTTAGAACAGAATCTTGGGGGAGAGGAAAGGAGGAGGGAGGGGGCTACTGTGTAGGATGACTTTCACACACACACACACACACACACACACACACACACACACACACACACACACACACCAAATGTATTTAAATGTGCTCATCTTGTAAGACCAAGTTACTAGCAATCCAAGGTTCCACTGTAATCCATATGGTATTTTTATATATTATATGTGTTCAGTTGGACCTAGTAATTGCCACTTTTTTGTTAAATCTTTTCTAGTTATGGACAGCTGATACTGGAGAGGAGAAGGAAGGACAGCAGAGCTGAAGATTCCATGCCTTCTGATTACTTTAGGGGGAGAAATTATCAAATAGGATGAAATTTATTATATTTTTTTTAAATCCATCATACAATACAGTTGTCTAGTGCACATCAGTGCTGCTATTTAAGTTATGTTGTGGCTTAAACACTGATCAGCAATAACATTAAAATCACCACCACCTGAATTGAATAACATTGATTATAAATAATATACCAGTGAACATTGACACCCACACCTCATTTTTGCCTGTGGGGACCAAATGCCTGTGTGGTCCAATCCCACAGAAAAGCCAGTGCAGCAAAAATTGAAGAGAAAAGTTAATGCTGGCTGTGGCAGAAATGTATCAGTTCAGTTAATGCACCACAGCTGGCTGCATATGAGTCTTAGCAGGCATAGAGTTCAAGGTTGTTGATCTGGCCTCCAAATTCCCCAGATTTTAATCAGATCAAATATCCATGATATGTGCCAGACAAACAATTCTGATCCATGGAGGCTCCACCTTGCAATTTATAGCACTTAAAAGATCTGCTACAAACATCCTGGAGCACACCACACCACACCACACCACAGCACACCTTCAAAGGTCTTGTGGACTCAAGTCCTGTTTTGGTGGCAAAGGGGAACCTAAAACCTAGGTGGTTCTAATTTTAATGGTTTTAATGTTATGTCTGATTGGTGTACCATTGTTAGTAGGTCGTAATTCCCCTAATGCTGAAGCAAATGAGTTCACATTTATCCCAGTGGATTTTACTTTAACATTTGAGTAGTGTGTTTTTCCTGCTGTTTATATGTGCATGTGGTGTAATATGATAATTTTATAACGGCATTAGTCATGATGTGGTGAGTTTTCCTTTTGTCATTTCTTAATGGGGAACAAATGCTGACCTTTTTTTTTCTTCTTCAGAATATCAGGGATAAACTGTATGTATCATCTGTACTTATGCAACTACTCATGATTATTTGAAAGTCCTAACTGCTTGGTCACATACACAACACAAAAACCCACATGAAAACAACCGCCATAACAGAAATTTAGAATATCAAAATATGAATTAAAACATTTACAATAAGATTGAGGAATGATGCTCTGATATTTTCCAAAATCTAAAAACAGAACTTAATATATACATACTTTCATAATAGTCATAACCATAACTATATGGTGCTTACAACTTTACCCTTTTAAATAATAAATTAAATAAATTTTTTTTTTAAAAACTGGAGTGAAGCATGGAGTGGACTGGTACAAGAACTTCACAATTTATAAGGTAGCTAAAAGCTCAATTATAAACAACATGCAGACAAAATATATAACAGAACAATCACGAACAGAGAAACGGAGAAAAAGATACATTTGACCTATTGTACATGCCCAGATATTCATTCTGCATTATCTTTCCATAATTTCAGTACTGAACAAAACTTTATGAGCATTCTACATTTTTCCATAGTTTTTCGTGTCTAATACATGAATTTAAATTGAAGCAGAAGCAGCAGTATGATATTTTAACAACACAAAGTATGGAAGTTGAATAAGGCATTGTCAAGTCAAGTCAATTTTATTTATATAGCGCTTTTAACAATTGACATTGTCGCAAAGCAGCTTTACACAATAAAAAGAAGTAAGTCTGTATGCAATATGTATGAATCAAAATGATAAGATTGTCCCTGATGAGCAAGCCGAGGGCGACGGTGGCAAGGAAAAACTCCCTGGGATGGTAATAGGAAGAAACCTTGAGAGGAACCAGACTCAACAGGGAACCCATCCTCATCTGGGTGATAACGCAGGGATTGATCAACTTAATAATGTGTACTGGAAGTTCAGTGTAACAGGAGATGTGTTAAAATTAAAATTAAAAGGAGTCCAGTTTGTTCCTGGAGGCTCAGGTAGACTGTAGGAGATTCCAGTCCTGAGCTATCGAACAACTGAAGTCACAGGTCCCCAGAGCATCAATCGATGATAGGACAGTCTTAATGGAAACCATCCCCAGCCACCATACGAATCCAGGCAGACC
>JAAGKR010000419.1:190831-207781 GCA_011419295.1 Clarias macrocephalus
TACCATGAAGGCCTGATTCACACAGTCTCCTCTTAACAGTTGTTCTAGAGACGTGTCTGCTGCTAGAACTCTGTGTGGCATTGACCTGCTCTCTGATCTGAGCTGCTGTTAACCTGCGATTTCTGAGGCTGGTGACTCGGATGAACTTATCCTCCGCAGCAGAGGCGACTCTCGGTCTTCCTTTCCTGGGCCGGTCCGCATGTGAGCCAGTTTCTTTGTAGCGCTTGATGCTTTTTGTGACTGCACTTGGGGACACTTTCAAAGTTTTCCCAATTTTTCGGACTGACTGACCTTCATTTCTTAAAGTAATGATGCCACTCGTTTTTCTTCACTTAGCTGCTTTTTTCTTGCCATAATACAAATTCAACCTCTTTGAATGAGAAGGTGTGTCCAAATTTTTGGACCACTTGCATGTTACAGAAACTTGGCTGGGAGATTACTGTACAGTCCTGATCTCGCTCCAAGCCACATGTTTATGCGATTATAGGTGTTCCTGGGAGGCCAGCATTTCAGACATGAAGCAGGAAGTTCAATCATGGCTCAGGTTTACTGAGAAAACTTTCTACCTTGATGGTGTCCAAGAACTAGTGAAGCAGTGGGATAAATGCATTAGTGTAGCAGGGGATTATATAGAGAAATAAAGGGAGTCTTTACTCTCATAACTGTGTTCAGTTATTCTGCTCAATAAAAAGTCCCCAAGTACAAGCAGGTGATTATAATAATCTGAAAATCACTTCCAGTAAATCAACTTTAGTAGCTTCACAACTAACTTGATTCTCAATACAAGAACTTTTCCTACAGTACATAAATTTTGCTACTTTGATCATACAGTACGTGAGGAAATGGCTTAAATTATCATCACTTAACTATAAAAAAAAAATTATAATAATACTGCATTCCCATGTAGCACACACATACACATTGTATGCTAATAAATCACGCCAATGTACAGGGAGCAAATTCAGATATTAACGACGCTGAGCCGGCTGTCGACTCACAGGCGTGGAAAGCTTTATGACAAACGCAAGCATTCGCATGGCGATTCCTGAGAGCACGTTTCGAAACCCACAAACTCTTACTATACATCATTCAAAAATCATACTGTTTATTTTGCAGCTAATTATGCAGCTCGACGAAGACGCTTCAGCATTAGTCATAATAGATGCTTGAAAGTAATGACAAATCGGAGGCAATGAAAAATGACCCGACGTGTTATGGATTTAGCACGTAAATCAGGACGCGCTTCTGTGAGTTCCTCGCCTCGAGTGTGCGTGCAGAAAAGCCATTTCCCTCTTAGCAGATTAATTGATGCCGCGATGACATGCATCATTAGTCTGATGTAGATAGCAGATCAGACACGCCAGTGGCCATAGGGAGACAAAGCCTCTTTCCCTCTGTGATCTTAACGCGGATTTTTGTTCGTCACTGCAACGAAAGGCTTTGTTCCAAGACATGCTTGGGTCGAAAATCTTATCAAAGTTAAGAGGTATTCAGGACCTTAAATGGCCCTGGATTTACACTTAGTGGTCACAGTTTTCAACAGACAGTTCCACCCCACACCACCAGAGGGCCCCATCACCATGAATTCCTGATTCTTTTTATTTTGTGTATTATCTCTATAAACAAAATTAATGTTTTGTCTGTATGTTGGTCAGGACTCGCTCTTGCAATGATATCTTTGACATTTCATTCATTGGAGGAAACCAGTCTCAGAAAAAAATTGTGTTAGGGTTTCTCTCTGTAGTTTGTCTGTTCAGCCGAATTTGTCACAGCATCACGCAAAACTGGCTGGACAGAATTTAGTGAATCTTTGCCAGTCTTTGAGGATTTGCCTAAAGATAAGTTCAGTAGAAGGCAGGTTATGAGCAGTTTTGTGCCAGATTATGTCGCTTTTTTTGGACAATTATAACGCTTTTGCCCTCGAGCTGGGCGTGGCCATGCGAGTCACACAGCAAAGCCAATCAACATGATAGTTTACCCTAAATACACTAAGTATAGGGAAGATAAAGAATAAATCCATAAAGTGCTCAAATCAAACACACGACACAGCATGGGTTACTTTAAAAAAGGCAAGTACACTATGAGAACTGAACCTTCAAAGATGTATGGACAGATCAAAGTTTGTTTATTCTTCCTGCAAAATAAAATAAAATAAAATAAAAAAAATAAATAAAACAGTTTGTCTCATATGTTCCGAAAGCGTGGTGCTAATAAAAAGCAGTTTTAGTGATGCACCACTAAGATACACAGAGCAAACATACCTCCAGCAGTCCGAGATGAGGGCGTGACCCAGACCCAGACTGTTCGCTTTTCTGCTAGTCGAATAAAAATAATAAATTGGGTCAAAGCCATTAGGTGACCATTTCATAAGAAAAGGAAAAGAGAAACAGGCAGAAGATAAATGTATGCAGGTTTTTTCATCTCTTTATGATTATTATAATATTATGTATGTAGTAAAATGGGCTAGTACAACACTTATGTTTAACCTGCCTTGCTGTGTTGCTAGCTTACATAACACTGGACATTATTTAAATTTGAAGTGGAGATCGCCCAGGGCGCCGTACACACCACAGACACTGCCTGAGGGAAGAGAAATTTCAGCGAAAGTCAAAACACAGAACAGAAGTTCACACTTTGCAATCTTTCACATCAACATGCACCAATCGATAGATACACTGTGATGTGTGTGTGTGTGTGTGTGTGTGTGTGTGTGTGTGTGTGTGTGTGTGTGTGTGTGTGTGTGTGTGTTTAATGTTGAAAAGCATCCATGGGTTGTCCTTTCCTCAACTTGGACAATTTCTGAACATACTTCATCCAGACATACTGTACAAGTGGACTATATTGTTCCACTCACAGGAGACTTGTGAACATTAACACAATTAATGAGATCTCCGCTGTACCCCGATCTCACTTTCGCTGTGTCTCTGCAGTGTTATATTGATGTTTTAAAAGCTTGTTTTATATCTTTTATTGTTTGTATAAATGTACTGTGTATATTTTGTAGTTTTATTATTTGACTATTATAATCTGACGCTGTTGTTACGCATTGTGACTGTTAACGGCTTTCAGGGTGACATTTGATTGTCCAGGGACGTGCAGCTGTTTGGCTGATTCTTGTACATTTTCAGATCTGTGAATTAATGTACAATGTCACTGGCAAATAAATATCGAGTATCAAATAATTTAAACTATTATAACTATTATAAATATAACTATTTGATTTAGAATAATACATACATTCTATAGACACCTTTTACAAATATATTTCAAGTACAAACAGCTTATGTACACACTATAGATGGAGAAAATAACATACGAGGGGTGTGAGGAAATTTCTAACCCATCATAAAACCCATTGTAACACCCCTGACCCCAAATCCACCCCATTCCCTTATTTCTGTTAAAGGGAGTTACCAACCCAGTTCCAGATATTGTATATAAAACCGAGTTGTACTGACATTTTACTCAGTTCATTCTTAGCACGTGTGCTAACATTTGGACATGTTTGATTATTACTGAGTTACAGAGGTGGGTAGTAATGAGTTACATTTACTTGAATAACTTTGGAGAAAAGTTTACTTTTACTTTAGTAAAAATACTCTGCTACACTCTTTTTTAACCATTTATTAAGCACTTTAGATATTCTTTGTGTTTGCCACAGTGAATCTACCACGTGACTGTGTTTCACCAATCAGACGTAGCAACAATAATCACATGACTCCATTTGACCAATCAGCCGCAGTAACAGTAACCACATGTAGTCACATGACCACACAGAAATGCTGCATATGGGAATGGCTGAATCCCCCAGCCGTGATAGACAGGAAAGGAAACATGACAAGGTTAGTTTAGTTGTTTTATTTAATGTTGTATTGTTTAAATATATAATTAGCAAAAAAGCTAGAGGCTAAAAAATACAAGTTTCTTACATCTGTTCTGTTGGATACAGCTTACGGTGAAGGTGAGACTCTTGTACACATGTTCTAATGCTATTTTCAAATCTGCTGAGTCATTTGCAGGGCGACTGAATATACAGTAAATCTTACACAGGAAATAGTTACACTGTTCAAACATACACATGTTACCTACAGTAGGGATTTATTTCAAAAGCTTTATATTGTGAAAAAAGGAAGATTAGGAAATTTGTGTTTCTTATTCCTTAATTTGTTATTTTGTTAAAGATATTTAGTTTTATTCATTTATTTTATTAAATGTATTTCATTTATTTTATTGTTTGGAAATGTCAGAATTTGTACATTGTTTCATCATTTTGTTTGGATGCCTACATAATGAAAAAAAATGTAATAAAAATATTTAACATAACTCGGACATTACAATTGAATCAGACATTACGCTTATTACTCAGACCTGTACTTGAGTAGTCTTTTCACCGAATACTTTTTTGCTTCTACTTGAGTAATATTATGTTCAAGTACAGCTACAATTTTTGCCTACTCTACCCACCTCTGCTGAGTCAGGAATGAATTTTTTTTTTTATTCCAACATTTATAATACAAGTAAATCTGACTAGTTAAAACTGATTAACTAGTTTTTTAATTTTTTTTTTTTTTATCAATTGACAGCAATTTGAACTAGTCAGATTTACTTGTATTATAAATATTGGAATAAAGAAAGTTGTGACAAACTGGTTAAAGGAAACATAATGGGCAGTTTTATAATATCTCAAAAATTAACATTTAATAAATGTTAAATTAAACTCGCTCGAATGTTAAACTCCTTGCAGCAGCAATCACACCGTGAACCATCGTGTCTTCTCTTATTTGAGTGACCATGTCCGTTATCTCGTTTGCAACTTGGCTAGCGCAATTGGTTAGCACGTGCTTCATTCCGCATGACGTCTTTTTTTTTCAACACACCCAGAGTGAATTAATGCAGTTGCCATGTGTCATTGATTAGTTGTGCTGTTACACCGACGTAGTTATGGTGACTTAGTGATGTCCAGTGGCCTCTAGTAAGTGCAATAAAAGTAGCTTCTGTCAACTGCCTCACTTTCGTAGCCTTTACAATGTCTTACATTTAATGTATTCTTGTAAAACTTGTTCCTCTTGAGGGTAGCTCGAGCACAAAACTTTGTTTTTTATCAAAACATCTGAGATGAGAACATTGCTTACCCTCGATGGCTTCGGGAATTTATTATGGCTGTTTTAATCTCTTGACTCTTTTTCCTCCTTAATGCGTATGCAATTCCTCGCCATCTCATTTTCCTTGATAAAGAGAGAATGCCAGAGAGAGACGCGGCCCATCATGCCCTCCAGAGGTAAAATGGAGTCATCCTTCAATCTGAAAAGGTCATTGCCATGGTGCTTTCCTGGATCATCCATTAATCTGCAAATTCAAATTGTCAGTTTTCATCCTTATTACAGCCTGCCGAGGTCTCTTCTTCCCGACCTCCCTCATTTTCATAACTACGGGAAAGCAAGGGATGATAAAGAATAGAAAATCACAGACCTTGTATGATTAGCCATGAACATGGACTTACGACGATTTCTTATCCTGATGAAATTCGTTAAAGGAATGACGATGCTAGAAAACTGCTTTAAATATTTAATACCAGCGTAAGTACCCGTCGTTGACTGTAAAATGACTGTAGAAATGATTAAAAAGTTTAAAAAGGTTAAAGCTAAAAATAATCTGATGAGCTTTAATGTAATGTGTGATATTATTATTATTATTATTATTTCAGGTTGAAGCTCACATACACGTCTTATTGTATAGAAGCACTCTCTGTCTAACTTATTAATACAAAGAAATAAAATTTTGTATGATTATCTTACACCTTGTTTGAAATAAATTGTTCTTTCATTATCAGCCAAATACACTCCCTCTGAGAGTGAATCACAGATTTAAAAAAATGGAAAAAGTAGATTTACTTATACCACTTCAGCGCTGTTATTTCAGCCAAAGTGAAAATATGAACTAATTCAATAAAAATATTCAGTTTGGCTTTTCTAATAAATATCTATTGGTGGTTTTTTTATTTTATTTTTTTACATTGAGCGAGTAGTGTAAAGTAGATTATTAACATAACTGTCCATAACATCGCTTTTACTCAACATTTTGATTTCACTTATGGTGCAGGTCAAACTTCAGGCAGATATCTAAGTACTGCAAAGGTTCGTTAAATTCTGTTCAAATTTGCGGTTCATAATCTGGCACAAAACTGCCAAACTGTCATAACTGCCAAAGTTTCATTAAATTCTGTCCAGCTTGTGTGATGATGTGACAAACTCTGGCTGGACAGACAGACAGACAGACAGACAGACAGACAGAAAATCTTCTGAGACTGGTTTTGGACCCTCCTGTGTAGGAAAAGTTAAGATATGATTGAAAGAGCGAGTTCTGACCAACGTACAGACAAAACCTTTGTCACAAAATCGCACTACATAATCATAATCATGATGCAACACACTGTTCCTCGGGGTGTTTTGTCATGTCTCTCCTCAGCCCCTCTGAAGTAAGCGTCGGTCCCAAATGAACGCATTATGTTCCCCCATGCCATTGGCTATACATTCCATTACCGATCCGTGTGTGAGCTTAACAGAGAAAAGCTGCGCTTGCCTTTAGCCAACTGTTTCATTCCAACCACACAAAAGCAAAGATTTGTGACACAAGAAACTGTGTTTACCTGCGGGTAAAGAAAGCCAAAAAAGAGAAAGCCTGTATTATTAGCATAAAATCTTATTTATCACGCTATAGTACGAGGCATTAACGGTACATCCTGCCCTCTCCCGATTTTGCATTCCATCATTCACGTTTAAAGCCTAATTCATGGAAGATCAATCGTGTTTACACTGTACAATAGCAGACACATTTTAATTATAATATCCGTACATTATTAATGATAGCATCAAGATCTGTAATTGGAAAGTGGAAAAGGGCGGCGCACGATTAAATACATCACTCAGCCAAGGCGGCAGCGAAAGAGAAAAAGAGCTACGAAAAAGAAAGAGAGGCAGGAACAAGAGAGAGAGAGAGAGAGAGAGGCTTAAACGAAATGGACAGTCTTAAACGAAATCAAACAGAATTCACATTTTCTAATTACTTCAAATTGATTCATCTCACCCAACGAGGGATGTTTAATTGTGAGAGATGGAGATTAAAAGGAGTTTTTAATGACTGTGACTCAGCGCCTCAGACTTAATTGAAGCAAAGCCTGTTCTGTATTGTTTTAATTATCAGGGTTGACAAGTTGGTCATCATCGCTATTACAAGGCATATTATTTGTGCAGTCACTGGGGAAATCAGTCCAGTCAGTTTTGTAGCCCTCAGAAGTATTTTGTAGTATAGAACAGAAGTAGGAGAAATTATCGTTAAAGTATCTAAAGGGTCGAGATTACATGTCCGGGATTATGAAGCGTATGAGCTGTGTGTGTGTGCTGTAGGTCTGTTTTGTATCTGTTTTGTACAGTACGATGCAAACATCTTGAGCTGCCTCTAATTTCTTCATATTGAATTAAATAACTGATATGGATTAAATGAAAGAATAAGAAACAAATGTTTTATTATTTTTTTATGTTTTTTTTTTGTAACAACCTCAGCAGCAACCTCATTTCCCCTCTCGTCTGTTTTGTTCCAACCACCCAGTAGCATCACCAGTATCCTAATCAAGCCTGATCATCTGTCATCAACTGCACCTGTTTCTCACTGGATCATGCCTCAAGTTAGATGTTTTTTCTGCTTAAATGATTTATAAGTAATTTTCTAGTCCAACTAGATGACTGTGGTGACCACTGGTATTTGTTCCCATTTTCATGACCATAGTAGGACCTCCAGTCAACATTCACATACTATGGTCAGTAAGTCTAATCTGCATGTCTTTGGACTGTGGGAGGAAACCGGAGAATCCTGAGGAAACCCACCAAGCATGTTTGCTACTTGATTGTATTTAACTGATTTGTACGGCTTCCTTATTTTATTTTGTTTTGTTGCAAAGTCTTATCATGCAATTTGTCGGTACCATTCATCGCTATAGCCCAAGTACTGTTTTTCTGAATTCTGCAGATTTTTGTACTGTATGTTTTAAGGCAGACTGATTACTACAGAATCATTAGAAGTGTTGTGATGCACTACATCCTTGGAGTATCTCACCTTGTGCCGCAAGTCCCATGGGATAAGATCCAGGCTTCCCGTGGCCCTGCACAGGACAAGTGGTATAGAGAATGTTTTGATCTACAGATCTACAGTGGTATAGAGAATGTTTTGATCTACAGTCACTTTTTATCCAGTCATGTTGATTAATACTGTATATACAACTTAATTACTTTTTTTCATCCCATTTGGTGAGAATGACCAGGTGTTGATCAATTATCTGCAGGAGCAAACCAGATAGTAGTCAGACAGTAAAACTCACTCTAACTACAGTACTGTTTCTATAGGAACACATTTAACCAGGGACCTGTATGGTGTTGTCATTCATCTTGTCAAGGGGTCGCCACAGCTGACCATCCGATCCGCACGCAACTTGGCACAGGTTTTGACGCCAGATGCCCTTCCTGACCCATTTTATCCAGGATTGGGAGCAGTGGCGTGGGTTGGGCATTGGCTGGGAATCGAACCCGGGCTTGTATGGTGTACATTCCATAAGTGGGTTTTAGAATCACGTGTTACTCTGGAGTTACGCTGGTGAGGTTAATTGTAGGTGGAGGTGTTTTGACGTATTCTCCAGTGATGCCAGAGTGATAGGATGCCAAGGGAATGATAACAGTGATAGGTTTTATACTGCACTGATAATCAAAAAGGACCCATTTGCAAACACCACACATGACTAATTGTGCCATTTTTGTACATGGCACTTTATGGACATTGGCTCACACCCAAGACATTTATGGACAATTTATGGACATTACACATTTACACATTCATGCACATTTGCACACACCCTGGACATTTCTATTTAATTTTTGCACACTTTTGCACATCAGTGGTCATTAAATCTTCACATTTATGCACATTTGCACAGTCCTTGGACATTTCTATTAAAATTTTATATAGTTTCTATATTTTCCATATTTGTACAGCCAAATCGTCTATATTTTGTACAGCTAAGTTTTATATATATATATTATATACAGTATATTTATTTTTTATATTTTTATATTTTATATTTTGTTATTATCTTCTATATTTTCTATAGCTAAAGTTTTTCTATATTTTATTCTTGATTTTAGTCCATGATTTATTTCTTATTAATAATCTTGTTTTTTAAGGTCGTTTAAGCATTTCACTGCATATCGTACTGTGTGTGTGACAAATAAAATTTTAATTTTACATTTACAAACTACTGTAGTAAATGAGGAATAAAACAGTTCCTATGTTTTTTCCTGAAAACAATCAACCCTATGATTGTAACAGTAACTTCACCTCATACAGTACATGATCACACAACACGATCGTTCCTGTAACGGCTCACGTCCAGGTGTATATTATTCCTGATTTTCACTTACAGTATGACTCCACTCCCAGATTAAGAAAAAGCAAAGCACAAGCTCTTCTTTTCTAAATCAGTGTTCAGCAGGCATCTCAAAATCTTGTGCTTTTCACTACATGTGTTTAATTGTTTCCCTCAGCAAAGGCGAAGAGCTTAGTTTATTACATCTATCTCGTATAACACGGAGACAGAGAGAGAGAGAGAGAGAGAGAGAGAGAGAGAGAGAAAGCAAGAGACATTCATTAGCAATATCATGGTTTAACACTTGATCACACAGCTTGACTGCTCCTTTGCCCAGGAAAATCATTTTACATAGCATGCGCTGCATTTCAGGTCAAAAGGAATTTTCTTTAAAAATGTAAGAAGGATGAATTTTTGTGAATGGCTAGCTCAAGGGCCGGGCTTAGCGATCTAATTTTATTAAATCCGATCCTCACTTGTTAGAACTGTTGTAAATGCTGAGGATTAGGGCGAGATTGGACATCCTGTTAGAAGATAAAAAGCTCTAATTTCACCCAGCTTTATACTTTCACAGTTAGAAAGTGTTCATGTCTTATAGATTTAAACTCAGGCCCTTTTTTTTTTTTTTTTTTACAATGATGCTGATATTTTTCAGCATCCCATGCCTTTGCTGATATCTGCATCCAGATATCCACATGCATGAAATAATGAGTGTTTTATACACCGATCAGCCATATACTGTACTGTAGTACATGTTATAACCGCCCACCTACAGTACTGTTGAGGAGGTCTTTCCCACCAAAACAGAAATGACCTACGGGTTCTGAAACATTTCTAACCTTTTCCTCACTTTGATCTAAACTAGAGCGTCTATTGGATCGGACCACACGGGCCATCCTTCGCTCTCCATGTGCATCAGTGAGCCTTGGCCTCCCATACCGCGTTACAGTGGTGGCTGGAAGTGGGTGGGATATACTAGGCAGCAAATCAACCTTTTTTTCCTAAAGTTGATGTGTTGAAAGGAGAAAAAAATGGCCAAACACGTGTATCAGCTATCAGGAATGGGTCAGAGAAATCCTAAAACTACAGCTCTTGTTGGATGTTCCTGGTCTGCAGTGGTCAGGACATACCAAGGAAGGGAAAAAAAGGTGAACTGGCCACCGGGTCAGGGGTGGCCAAGACTAGATGCGCACTAGACGTGCTAGTGTAGATCAAATTGAGAAAACGGTTAATGCTGGTTGTGATAAAAAGATGTCAGGACACACAGTGCATCACTGTTATGGTGGCAAAAGGGGGACCTACTCGATATTACACATAATGAAATTTATGGCTGATATTTATGGTGCATATTTAATATTATATTTGAGCAATTTTTCAAGAAGAGCATATTTCTTAATTGGTTAATAACACTTTATGCTTTCATTTATTTACTGTTAATGTTATATGGAACTAGTTAATCATACAATACTGTCAGACGTCCTGAGCCAACCCTCATTTCTTTAATTTAAATTAAATTAAATTAAATGATGTATATTAAATGAAAGAAATGGGCACAAATGTTTTATTGCAAAAAATTCCTAAAGATACGATAATTTTTTTTTATGTAACAGCTTTTATGCTTGAATGATGCATACTGTAGGTCACTGTATGGCTTAACAAACAAACAAAAATTTCTCTGAAATTTCACATGAAGTAAAGCATCTAATCATAGATAAGACTGATTTCACTGATATGAGATATGACCAATCATATTGCAGAAGGTAGGATTTTTTTTTTTTCAGAAAAGATGGCATGTCTAAAACAACCTCAACATTGGAGAAAAAAAACATTTTTCTTCTGTTATCGTTCCTGTAATTTCAGAATACTCACTTTCATTTTAGCTATTGATTATTTTCCTATATCTGTTATCCATCCATCTATCTAGGAACCTCTGTAGTCCAACTAGGGAGCATTAAGGCCAAAAGTGATTCCCATTGTAATTATTTTCAGGACCTTTGGTCAACATTCCCACACTAGTCGCCACTGGGAACGCCAATGTCTTTGGACTCTGGGAGGAAACTGGAGTACCCAGAGGAAACCCACCAAACATGGCAAAAACATTCAAGTTCCATGCACACAAACTCTGAGACGGGAATCGAACCCAGACCCTGAAGGTGCGAGGCAACAGTGCTAACCACTATGCCACTATGTCGCCATATCTGCTATTAATTGTTATATAACAACATTTTAAATAATTCCTGCCTGGGCTAAATAAACAGAGGCAAGCAAAAATGAACCTCGTGTAATTTTTTTCCCCCAAATGCAGTTTGGCAGACTTTTTTTTTTTTCTCTCCACAGCTTTCAAACCTGAAATTTAATCCAGACATTGTTTCTGGGATTATCCAGTAATTAAACCCCATCTCCCCACCAGCAGCACCACTCATTCCCAGGGCTTTCCGGGTGTAACTCAACTCAACGGGCGGTGTTCTTAATGGTTGTGATAAGGTTTCCGCCCTGGTTTTATCATCGCCAGGTCACCTCTGGATCAATTTCTATGCTCCCTCTGATGTTGACTAAGCACTGGCAATTTTTTATACATTTTTGTATCCAAAAGGGAGAAAAAAAAATTGCTGATGAGAGTCATGTTACAGTGATGGAGAGGAGGGAGATGAGAGAGGTAAGGGAGTCAGACATCCTTTCCACCCACACTGGCTCCAGGTTTCCTATGTTATTTCCTAAAGACTGATTAAAGATAAAGCAGAGCAAGCTAATGCTACAACACAAATAAATTTGATATACACCGATATTAAGGTTTGGGGAATGTCTTATGAAATATATACGCTTGTAGGATGTGATATGGTCAGCGTCAAGGGAATACTCGCAACATCATTCCTGCAACTCGCAACGCGCATTAGGCGGAAACCACAGCTCCGGTATAATGAGGATATTTATTTCCCATGTTTAGCACTGTACACTAACACAGCTTTAAAACTCACATTAAACACTTAAACACACAAGTATGCATTAGATGTCATTGCCCAGAGCTAGTCAGGTTAGGAAACTGATGAGGCATAAATGTGAAAGTGGTTAAAACAGAAATAGAAACCACCCACAGACTCGCTTCCCAACACGGCTTTCGTTATTATTCCGTCTCACCACCACTGTGCGGCTGATATGGACGGAATAAAACACTTCGGTGCATGGTGTCTTCTAGCAAAATAATTTAGAAATTCCACCGATTTTTTATTATTTTCCTATAACAGCGCCCCTAGAAAAATATTGTATTAATTAATTAACCAATTAAAGAATAACAAAACCTTTTCTTAGTTTCATATAATGTTGAGTGTCATCAGTGAAACAAGTTCCTGAGTGGCTATAAACAAATCATTTCCTCACCAGCCCCCCCCCCCTCCCCCCCCTCTCTCTCTCTCTTTCTCTCTCTCTCAAAAAAGCCCTATTCGTACGGGATTAGTATTATCTGGGGACCTTGTTCGATTTGTAATAATCGCGGAGGTTATCTGTGATTTTAATCCCGTTGCAAATCAACCACGTCTGTAATTTGTAAAGTAAAAATTCTCCCACATATGACCCACCATATTTCGCCGAACACCAAATCATCACGTCTGTGATTTGACCAGGGTTCGGCGAAGTATATCAATTTTTCAAGGTTTTTATTTCCTGAACGCCTTTTTATCCATCTTCCGCGGAGAATGGAGGCTGCGTTGGAGTGCTTTGAGAGTATTTTGGGTTCTGGGTCACATCGTTATACACCATACAACAATACAATGTACAGAACGAGGAAGCTGAAAACCGAACTGAAGAGCGAAAGCAAAAAGACTAATTAGATGGAGATGGATGCCATATAGCAGCATCATATCCGTACGACATCTGGGATATAAGTCAGTAAATTTGAGTAAAATCTCATTTTTACTATCAAAAAAACCAAAACTACTATTATTTGTCTATAAACAACTAATGTGCGGAAATATAGATATTGTCTAGCAGTGAGTCACTTACAGTATGCTGACCCGGATTTCTACGTATTTCGATCATTGCGAGCATTTTTTTGATTTGTTTATGTAGAGGTATATCATACAAGTTCCTATGTAAGTTGTTACCCTACTGTATAAACATGATACTGTGGCTGCTGTAAAAGAAAATTAATCAACACCTTCTGACCCTTTTAGCAACCAGACCCTCAACATTAGCTAACTATATGCATAAAATCTAACACGTGCTTGCAAAAATCAGGGCATGAAATGAAACACAACAACATTTAGTTGAATTTTTTATTATTATTATTACTATTATTATTATTATTATTATTATTATTATTATTATTATTATTATTATACATCTGACTTGACTTTGTCAGTCTAGCTGAGAACTGGGCAGTCTCTCAGCCATTTCAGTCCATCACCTTCTCCTGGGTGTCAAGATTGAGTTTTTAGGACTGAGCCAGACTTCCTGATTGAGTCTGGTTGTGTCCTTTGTGTGTCCCAGCGCACAAATACAGAAATGACACTCGCCACCACTGACCCATAAAATGTACCTAGTGGTGTACCGGGTACTCAGAAAATAAAGATGGCTCTGTCCCTTGCTCTAGTTTGCTACTTTGGGTTCCCAAATCTTCATTTTAAAATGCAGAGTAATGTATAGTCAAAACAATGCATTTGTTCAGGGATTAATTATGTTTGTCTTACACCATTTATGGCTTAAACAAAGCAGCGACACTTTACTATGAGGCCCACAAATAAGCATACTTTATATTAGTGATGAATTAATATGCTGCGAGCCCTAATCCTGAGAACTTCAGGAAATAATGAATGACATTTAAGTCATTTGAATACGAATGGATTTAATCTTTATAGCTTGTCATGAATATATTCATATACAGTAAATTATCTATTTATAAAAATCTCTAATATTTTTGTACACAATTCAGGTTAATGCAAATGGACATAATTTTACTTAAACCACTTCATTAGGAATGCAAAATAGAGTTTATTTATTTCCTATTTTATTATTTCAAAATATAAATGTGCAATGTATATAATTTCCCAAAACAAATTAATATTAAAATTTATAAGCATACTGGCTTCTCAAAGTTATTTTATTAGTAGGACACTTACTATTGTACATAGTGAGTATAGTCTAATGTCTAATTCTGTATATACTGCATCATACACTCACTCACTCACTCACTCACTCAGTCATTGTTTAGGTAATGTGAATAAGCCTCATCTGCGTGTCTTTGGACTGCGGGAGGAAACTGAAGCACCAGAAGAAAACCCAGTAATCATAGGGAGAACATGAAAACTCCATGTTAATAGGTCACTTATGTCCCTCTGGTTAGATGCTTACTGCATTTCATTGGATTTGTACATGTACAATTCAACTTTGCACAGTGACAATAAAGTTGAATCTAATCTAATCTAATCTTACCTAACCCAACCTAACCTAATTCAATCTAATCCAACCTAATCTAATTCAATATAATATAATATAATATAATATAATATAATATAATATAATATAATATAATATAATATAACCTAATATTATCTAATCTAATCTAAACAAACCTAACATCGTCTAATCAATAAAGTTAGTAATTAAAAGTAGTTATAATAAAGTGTAATATAATATACCCTAACCTAACCTAAGCTTATTTAATCTAATCTAATCTAATCAAACCTAAGATTATCTAACCTAATCTTATCTAACCGAATCTAGCCTAATCGTATTAATTCTAATCTAATCTAATCTAATCCAAGATAATTGAATATACTATAATGTAATATTATAGTATATAATATAACCTAATCTAATCTAATCTAATCTAACCAGGTCTAATCGAATCGAATCTAATCCAAGATAATTGAATATACTATAATGTAATTTTATAGTATATAATATAACCTAACCTAATCTAATCTAATCTAATCTAAACTAACCGGGTCTAATCTAATCTAATCGAATCTAATCCAAGATAATTGAATATACTATAATGTAATTTTATAGTATATAATATAACCTAACCTAATCTAATCTAATCTAATCTAAACTAACCGGGTCTAATCTAATCTAATCGAATCTAATCCAAGATAATTGAATATACTATAATGTAATTTTATAGTATATAATATAACCTAACCTAATCTAATCTAATCTAATCTAAACTAACCGGGTCTAATCTAATCTAATCGAATCTAATCCAAGATAATTGAATATACTATAATGTAATTTTATAGTATATAATATAACCTAACCTAATCTAATCTAATCTAATCTAAACTAACCGGGTCTAATCTAATCTAATCGAATCTAATCCAAGATAATTGAATATACTATAATGTAATTTTATAGTATATAATATAACCTAACCTAATCTAATCTAATCTAATCTAAACTAACCGGGTCTAATCTAATCTAATCGAATCTAATCCAAGATAATTGAATATACTATAATGTAATTTTATAGTATATAATATAACCTAACCTAATCTAATCTAATCTAATCTAAACTAACCGGGTCTAATCTAATCTAATCGAATCTAATCCAAGATAATTGAATATACTATAATGTAATTTTATAGTATATAATATAACCTAACCTAATCTAATCTAATCTAATCTAAACTAACCGGGTCTAATCTAATCTAATCGAATCTAATCCAAGATAATTGAATATACTATAATGTAATTTTATAGTATATAATATAACCTAACCTAATCTAATCTAATCTAATCTAAACTAACCGGGTCTAATCTAATCTAATCGAATCTAATCCAAGATAATTGAATATACTATAATGTAATTTTATAGTATATAATATAACCTAACCTAATCTAATCTAATCTAATCTAAACTAACCGGGTCGAATCTAATCTAACCTAATCTAATCTAATCTAATCTAATATTGTGTGTTGTACTGAACTTATTGCTATAACATTGTGGACCATGATGGTGAACAAGGATAGTTGTGGACATCTTTATCTGGTCCTTCTGTGTACTGTAAAGAAAACATCTTATTGGCAGCACCAGGGATTTCTGCCCAATGTTTCATCCAAATCCTTTTTCCAGATCGGATCATTTTATCTTTCGCAATTTTCCCATTTCCTAACCAGGCTTGGGACTGGAATTGCATTCAGTCACTGGGTTGTATGGGGCGCAAAGTTAAGTGTCTTGCCCAAGGATGAAACAGTGGCGACCTGGCAGTGGCAGGATTTGACCCCTCTTTGAGCAACCCAGAGCCTCCACCACTGCCCCGGGCTTTCTGACCTTTCATTTAAATGTATTTACAATGTGATGGTTTAACCTCAAATTCCATTTAGAAGTATTTACTATACAAATGCAGCTATAGAAGGCAGTGGAGTTACTCACTCATTCTTCTACGTACAGACCGAGAGGTGTGTCGTGACTAATATCCGGGAAGCGTTTACCCGGCGAAGATGGAACAGATGAGGGTTTCAAGGTCATTAGAAGCCATGAGGGAAAAGCATGGTCTGATTAGAGCTATTAAATTGCACCCGAGGGAACCTTACAAGACTTTAGTGTC
>JAAGKR010000420.1:0-55672 GCA_011419295.1 Clarias macrocephalus
ATTTCAAACTTGAAGCCGGCATCCTGACAAAACTTTATACTTTGTAAATGTTCATGTAAATCTAACAGGGGGTTATATAGAGAAATAATGGAGTTTTTACTTTCCTAATCGCGTTCTGTTATTCTGCACAATCAAAGGTCCCAGTTTCCGCGTTCGAAAGAATTAGCGATATGATTTCACATGAACGTGGTGTTAATTGGCATGTGTACATGTTTAAACATGCAATTCAGCCATCAGCCTGATTCAGATGAAACTGAGATAAATGGATTAAAAGAAATAAAGAGCACGTAAAACAAAAAAATAAATAAATGTGAATGTATAAAGAGGAAGCCAGACAATCATACAGTCTGTGGGCAAACTTCATCATTTATGGTTTCTACAAAAAAATTACCAACCATTGTATTTAATTATAGGTAATTAATTCAATAAGTCTTAATAATAATAATAATAATAATAATAATAATAATAATAATAATAATAACAACATTTTCGTCAATTGAGAGTTTGTATTTTTTTATTAATTAAATTAAATTTTTTTTTTTTTATTTCCAACAAATTGGAAACAATAAGTGCTTTTTTTATTATTTATATTAGAATTTGAAATATTAATACACCATGCAAAATGTAATGTAAAACATGCTTATCATCACATGCCCAATGTACATCACCATAACATCGTAACAGCTGGCAAAAACAATTATTAACTCCAAAATTAAGTTGTATTTTAGTTCAAACCTTAAACTTCTGTATATCCACAGCTGACACATTGTATATATATATATACCTGAGTAGATGCCTTATCTTCTGGTCTTCTGGTGTGCGTGTGCCTGTAGACGTCTGTTTTCTTTCAATTCACAATTCAGTTGACTAAATGCAACTGCACTTACACAAAGGAAACCATTACTCTCTGTCTACTCATGTGAACTCGCTAAGGATGCATTACGGACGTTCATACGAATTATAGTACATACCACAGACTTAAACAGAGCGTCAAAAGAACAGAACGATTGGCTACGTGATAACAGACATTATAGGAAGTGGTCTGCTCTGACATAACTATCTTTTTCATGCAATTTCCTCTCGTGCTTATAAATGTTGGTAACAGCAATACTGTGTGAAAGACACCAATGTGACAACATTGAACACATTCATCCTGATAATATAAACATGAGACCAAATAAGTCACAAATGTTCGTTCCATTATGATAGGCATCATTGGTTTTAAATTTGAGTCAGAGTGCATCAGGTAAAGTAGCACTGGAAGCACAGTACAGCTATTTTCATTCAGGATAATTTAGTCAATTTTAGTACTTAATTATCTGTAGATGCAGTAAACATAGTTGTTAAATTGCAAATGAGCTCAAATACTGTACCTGATATAAAAGCAGCCCCTGCTGGGCAAACTGGTCAAGATTAATGGTTTCTGTTACAAAAATAAAATGTTTGCAAAAAGCTTTACCAACTTTACCAGCGAATTTACAGCAACCTTGGCAAAGAATTAGCCCAAAGTTTAACATTTTTATAATTTATATTCAGGCTGCCTCTAGGTGGTCTGACTGATCAGCCTAGTTTAATCAAATCAAAGTTAGCTTATGTGAATTCACTTACTTGTCAATCTTGCTACTGCTTGGAATTAGACAACAAAATAGGTCATCTAATATTGGCGCAGTGGTAAAGTGCTCGCCCTATCATCCCGATTCCCGGGTGATGTTGTAACCTCTCGCATTGGCCGAGCTCTCTCAGAGGGGAGGGATGAGAGGTACTTGGTGCTCCCACATTAATCGCGGCTCTACGGCCAATTAGAGGCGTCTGTGAGCTCACGCAAGCGGCAGGAGCGGATAGCGGATCCTGCGAGTGCGCTACGCCGCACCACAACGGTGTGTGAGCGAGCACTTCGAAAAGATGCGGTCGGCTGGCGTCACGTGGTTCAGAGGAAACAAGTGATCGTCTTTCGCCCTCCCGACTGAGTGGTAGTAGTAGCCTTAATGTGGGAGCCCCATTGGACACGACTAAATTAGGGAGAAAACCTGGGAAAAATCCAAGAAAAAAAGAAAAAATATATATACTGTATACTGGCTCACTTTATAATTTGCTAGCATATTGATGCTGATTTAAATTATACTGAATGATTAGGTACCTACTGTAGTTTAATATCCCTCACTGAGTGGGCGTTGGGTCCCTAGAGCGCACCACAGGAAATCTAGGGCACACAGTGGGGCACATTCTGTACAGGGCGCCAATCGATCGCAGTGCACAGACACCCACACCCACACACACACACACACACACACACACACACACACACACACACACACACACACACACACACACACTCAGTCACAGACTACAGATAATTTGGGAACACCAATTAGTCTAATATAATTGTCTTTGAACTGTGGGAGGAAACCAGAGTACCCAGAGGAAACCCACTAAGCACAAGGAGAACATGCAAAATTGATTGTTTTTCCTTTACTTCTCAGTCTAACTCATTCCAAACCTTCTCAATTGGATTTAGTTCGGGTGATTGTGGAGGCCAGGGCAGCACTTCATCACTCTCGCTCTTGGAGATACTGTAGCTCTTACATAACCTAGAGGTGTGTTTGGGGTCATTGTCCTATTCAAAAACAAATGATGGTCACACTAATTGCAAACCTAACAGGAAGCCAAGTTACTGCAAAATGCTGTGGAAGATATGTTGGGTAAGTGGGCCCTCATTTTTGACTAAGTCACCAACAGTGTTAACATCAAAGCGGCCCCACATCATCACAGCTCCTCCTCAATGCTTCACAGTGGGAACCAGACACTCAGGATCCATTCACATTCAAAAAAAAATTCACATTTGGACTCATCAGACCAAAGAACTCTGTATTCTTTGGGTTTCTTGGCCTAAGCAAGTATTTTCTGCTTGTTGTTCTTTCAAAGTAATGGTTTCTGATCCATGCAGTCTTCTCTGAACAGTGGATGTTGAAATGTTCCACTTCCATTTGAACTCTGAGAAGCATTTCTAATCTGAGATGCTGTAAATCAGTGGTTCCTGAAGCTGGTTATTCGAATAAATGTGTCCTCTGCAGCAGAAGTAGCGCTGGGACGGTTTGCATGAGAGCTACAACCTGAATTCCGGAAAAGTTGGAATGTTTTTAAAAATTGGAATAAAATGAAAACTAAATATTTTATTAATAGTATTTTATTCACAACAGAACATATAACAAATGTTTTAACTGAGAATTTTTTTCAAATTTGATGCCTGCTACAGTTCTCAAAAACGGGGCCATGTTTACCATTGTGTAGCATCTCCTCTCCTTTTCAAAACATTTTGAACATGTCGATTTTTTAGATTGACTGACCTCCGATCAGTCCAGGATCTGTCATACACAGACATTGGCATGTCATGTTCAACACTTGTTGTACATGTACATGTAACATTTTCAGGTTGAACGAAAACAATATTTGCACAAAAGATTTTAACTGTGTTGAACTGATGCATTTCTAATTTATGAAATATGAATATAATCTGAAGGTCCATCTGACACTCAGGATGTGAGTGTGTCGTGCATTGAGCAAAACACAGATTACAGAAGCTTCCCATCAATACGCATACAAACAGGATGCTGGTGACATAAGATGGCATGCAAGATACAGAGATGCCAAGATAATTAGTTGCATTAGCATCAGGTTGTGCATGAGATAACGACCATCTCAATTGCTGTTAAAGTCAGACACACAACTAGACTGGACGTAAGCGAAATACCTCGCTTGGATAATTGCCACTTGTTAAATCACAATCTACAGTACATGTATGTAGCATTTTTCTAAATCCCTTCTAGTCATTTAAATGCAGGGGTAGAAAAAGTACTGAGTACTGATTATGCATATTTAAAAGAACAGTACTGTGCATATTCTCCTGAATGCAATCTATGACTTTTCGCACCAAATATTGTCATATTAAACTTTAGTACTCTTTATAAAAGTTTTTATGCAATTTTCTTTTCTTTCGAAGGCATCTTTGCTTATGGATTTATTAATTAATTAATTTATTTATTTATGTGCCCAAGACGTTTTCACAGTGCTTTAAGTTACTGTAAATTGCTGTTAGGTTTTACTGAGTGTTCTGGAAAATATTAATTATTCTGGTAACTGGTCACACTTGCTCCATTCTCTTTCCATTGTTTGTTTGTTTACATCTTAAAAAAATAAACAGGTCATGTAATATGTTGCTTTTATTACAGGCCAAAAAATGGTTTAAATTGTTTTGTGCATAGTAATGCAGACATGATAAACATATATAATTCCAGGAGAATTATATATATATATATATATATATATATATATATATATATATATATATATATATATATATATATATATATATATATATATACTGTGTATATACAGCCAAAATATGTGTGCATGAAGCCAAAATGTAAATATAAGCTGCTACTTTAGAAAAAAAAAAAAAAAAAAGGTTTTGATTTGACGAAATAATATCTTGTTTCCAACTACAGTATGAAGCCTCCTCTGTGGTTTGGTTCTCCACAGTCAGTTACTGGAAGTCCAGCCTGCTTCATGTAGCTGTATTATGTCCTTGAAAGGCGGCCTAATCCACTTGAACATCTTTCTTGCATGAATATTTGACAGACAGTTTGTTGGATTTGTGCTGTCATGAGAAACTGAAGCTGTGTGGCCTGAACCAAACTAGTACAAAGCCATTGTGGGTTCTGTTTTATTAAAGAGCTCAAAATGTCAGCATCAATTACATATCCCTTTAAAAGGATATTACACATTCTTAGCATGTGTTTTTGCTTATGTATAGCAGCGGCTATTGCAGCTCCAACTGGGAGAGTGGTGTGTGGTGAAGACGTGGTTATCGCTGCTGCCTCACAGCTCAGAGATCTCAGGCTGGTCCTGCACTCAGGGTAATGACTTTGCAGGGTTTTATGTGTTCCCGCTGTGTCCATAGTGGTTTAGTTGGGGTTCTCTGGTTTAATAGCATCTCACAAAAGTATGGATCGTTTGATCTACATTAGGAAAAAATATGTGTCCATGTGCTGGACTGGCACCGCATTAGTAGTGCCTTGGTGTAACACATTTCTTTGGGTTGTTGGAGGAAACCACAGTACCCAGAGGAAACCCCAAGAATCACTCAAAACAGGCAAACTCCGCACGCAGATTAGAGGTGAGATTCATACAGTACCTCCAGCTCTGGAGCTGCCATGTGCCAGTGCCTACCATTAAGCAGCAGTGCTGCCCCCTACTGAAATATAACTTAACATGAAAGTTATACCCTCAGTTCTTCATATTAGATGAAATTTGAATGATGTGGATGAAACTAAAGAAATGGGAATAAATGTTTTACTGTGATAGGCTCCAAAGTACCTACTGTAAAGACTGTTATGCTTGAATGATTCTTGGGTCACTGTGTTGCTTAAAGAAATCTTCTGACAATGCTCAGGTACAGGGACAGGATTAAACATAAAGTAAGAAGCAAAAACTTGCCAGAAATGAGAGCCAAAAAAAAATCCTTCAGGAAGCCTGAATACTATTCCTCAAGAGGACATTTAAAAACACAAGAAAGTCTGGCTCTCCAAAAGCAAAATATGAAGAAATGAGGTCTGGCTCAAGAGCTTGGCACAGTACTGTATATTTGCTAGTTGTTATATGGTGTGTGTGCGCTACAGTATGTATCGTAACAACTTACACAAGGACTGGTACAGTGCGGTGGACGCTGCTCAAAAACAGATGATAAAAGTGCGTAGTTGACAATATTGTTTATTTTGCATTTATGGAGATAATATCTGGAAATATCTGGAATATAGTGCATTTTACGTCCTGTATGTAGTACTTAATATTATATGATTAATGTAAACCAGGTATATAATTATAAGAGACAAAGGTTTCATAATCATATTTTTAGTTTGATGTAGTCTTTTAATAAAAATTAATATTACTAGATCCAACTGACTATATTCATTAAATCTTCACTTTGTGCCTCTTTTTGAAGTATTTGCACATCACACTATTTAAAGACCAAACTGCTGGTTTGCCTTTTTTGACATGGGAAAGTCTTGAGGACTTAGGGCTATTTAAAAATACATGTTCTAAATATTATTTTAAAATATATGACTAATTATAAACATCTGCGCAAACCAATTAAATGTATGATGATTACAATACATTAAAATGTGTTGTTCAGCAAAACACTATGGTTTAAGACAAATAAAATGCTTTAAGACAGAAAAAAATGCAAGAACATAACAAACTATCTTTACAATATTTAAATCCAAGGAAAATAATGCTTTAAGACAGTTACGCGGCACAGTCCTGAGCCCACATGCGTTTAAGATTAAATGCACTGCTACTAAATAGCCATAAGGGGGCATTAGAAGACCACCAAATTCAATCAGACTTCTGTTCACAATATGGGTCAACAGTACATTTCAGTATTAAAATCAGCTGATGAAAAAACCCAGTCTGGTATTACCTTTTGAAAACTGTTTAAGGAAATGGTGCCAACAATCCAAACTTCAGCTTCCTGATTAGTTCACATTCTTGAAGTGTGAACCCAAAAGAAACACAACCTTTTACTCTTCCAGTGCTATGAATGATCTGGAAGTTGCCCAAACTGCATGGTTCAGTGCCATGTACTCAGTCCAGCTAAAATTATAAAGCCATCAAGCTGTTTTCTTCTCTTAAGGAGAAACAAAGCTCCCTCTACAAATGGTCCCTTTTAAATGGTTTAAGAGGTGAAAGTAGAGGAGTTGGATTTAAATCACTCAGCCAGACCAGGTATTAATAAAGAGACTGAAATGAATTGTGAAACGTAAGTACTGTGGATAATGTGCAATGAAGGTCACCTTAAAATGTGTTTATGGGCCTTTTTATTATTTTTTATTTTCACAAGGTTAGTATGTATTTGTAACACTAGTATATTAGTATTGCATGTCTGAAACTAGTGAGGAAGAAATGCAGCAGAAGCGAAAGCAAATCATGGAAAGTGATTGCATTTTGTCAATTTTATTGTCATTTTTATTTCCTGGGTCTGGTGTTGTAGTGTTTATTATTATTTATAGCTTTAATTTAGACACAAGAATTGGTTCATGAAATTGAGCATGCCGACAGTACAGTAAAAAAATACACATTAGAGCAGTACAACATTAAACATGTTTTTCATGACTCTCATGATAGGGTGCAAAATTAATAGCAATATATCTTTATACAAATTCTAAAAGTAGAAATAGCGTACCAGAATCCATTGTAATATACATTTGAACATCTTCTTAACATGACGATGTTGGCTTGACATACAGACAGACAGACAGACAGACAGACAGACAGACAGACAGATAGATAGATAACCAATATTGATTTTTAAATACTAAAGTGTAAAACAGCTAAGGATGTGAAAGTCTAAAAGGCGAAATGTGTATAATATGTAAAGGTTAAAATGTTAAACACGCCTAAACATCTAAAGGTGTGATCGTTAAAATGCTAAAGCGCCTGTATGCTTAGCCAGCTAGTTGCTATGTGGTTGCTAGGGGACCCTAATGAGACGTTTCTAAAAGCTATCTTATAGCTACTTCTAGCTAAAATCTCAGTTAATTGCTAGAGTGTTAGTAGGTAGAGCAATATAGTTATTATTGTTTTCATTGAAGAAAGGCTATTTTTTTTTACAAGCCTGATCAATGAAACATTTTCAAAATATTTTCCAAAGGGAAAAAAAGACATATAGGAGTTTAGGAGGTCTAGAGATGGGTGACATGGACAGCACACAAAAATAACTAACTAGCTAACTAACGAACTAACTAACTAAATAAATTTCTATGATATGTCGATGATATCATGCCAGAATGTGGGTCAGTTAACCTTGTTGAAAAAAAAAATGCACCTCCATTTTTTAAGTGCAACACAACTATTAAAATCAGTCCCTACAAAATGCTACTCAATAAACCAAAGTTTATTCATAATACTGTAATTATATACAACATACCTTTGCAAATCTATTGTTGCACTTTATTTCTGCTTAGTGCAAAATTCTTATATAATCATCAATAAGGTGAATTGGTTTAGAATTTGGACTCTAAGGCATAGTCCACGCATACTGTACACGGTTACTGTTAAGAACGAGGACTTATATATATCTTTTGGCTTTTCATCCGCACACAAACTTTTTAGGTCACTGAAAACAGACCTTTTGAAAAACTCCTTCCAGGATGAATAAAAATAAATAAATAATAATAATAAAAAAACTCTTCTCAACAGTGACATGGGGACAGGGATGACTGTGTTTTTTGGCGTGTAAGAGTTGTGTAGCCTATATGAGCTGTAAAAGTCAGTGAAGTGTTCTGTGATAACTTTTTGCCTGCTTGGGATTGGCCAACATGATTTTACAGTTAGGGCTCTACAGTATCTATCTCTAGCTGTTGGTTTGGAAGGCTTTAACAGTGTGCATTTGCAAAGATTTTTTTTTTTAGGAAAAACAAAACTTCTTTAAAAATGGAAATGCTAGGATGGAGATTAGGCCTTAGTTGACAGTGTTAAGTAACGTACTGTTGCTTGCCAAATGAACAAATGATCAAAAAAATGTCATAATCATCAGGTGCCAAGTTTAAAAAAAAAAGAAGAAGAAAGAAAGAAAGAGGAGAAAGGTACAGTATGGAGCTTTGTTGTCTCTTTTCAGATATAGTGGTACCTCGGCACACGAATAACCCACCTTGCAAAATTTTGCCTTAAGAACTAACATTTTGCAATAAATTTGCCTTGGTATGAGAAGCATTTTCGGCATATGAGCGACCATTCTGTCAGTGGAAAGTCAAGTGAAGCGAGTTTGCCTTTTTTTTTTTTTTTTTGCATTTTGTCCAAGGAGCAAGGATGGTAGCAAGAAGAAAAGAGAGTCACTTTCAGTTTCTTTTTTTAAAGCAGCTGGTAAATTAAGGTTAAGTGAGGTTTAATGTATATTTATTCCATATTTTTACTTCATTTAGACATCTTTTTCAAATGTTTTAATTGCTTTTATATGCAAGACAATTATATTATATTTATATGCATAAAACAATTATAATCTTGGAAATTAATAAATTGGCTGGAGTGGATTATCTGCATTTACATTACTGATTACATTAATTACATTACATTCCCAGCCAGTGCCCAAACCCCAGCCACTGGACACTGGGAGGGTTCGTCAAGAAGGGCATCCGGCATGAAACTTGTGCCAAGCTTGTCTTCGGGCGGATGGACTGCTGTGGCAACCCCTTGCCCGGGGCAGCCGAAAGACAAACAACATTATTTCCTATGAGAAAATGCATTACGCAATATAAAATTTTGCCTTAGGGATTCGGCTCAGGAACAGATTAAATTTGTATGCTCAGGTACTGTACCACTCTATACTTTTATGTAATGAAATAGGCTAGTATGACACTTGGTCAGTATGCTTGTTACTCCATCTTGCTACAGTAAGCCGGTGCTACCATTACATTAAATATACAGTAGTTTCACACGATAATGTGTATAGTCCTTTGTAAAATGATTGCAACCTATTGCAGATGTTTTTCATTTTAATTTCTCATGATTTTCCCAGTATTGTTTTCTGTATCTGTGCCTTTTATGTTGTGTGACTTTTTTGTTCCAGACTTCAATTCCCAGTATGAACCTTACCACAGTCATGTGTTCTTAATTGTTTCACTTGTTCCTTGTCACTTTCTGATTAGTTTGTTTATTTAAAGCCTGTGTTTCACCATAATGTCATAATTTAGACATGCACAGATGCATAAGGGTTTGTCCAGGGCTGTACTTAAGTAAACATTTCAAGCATCTATACTTTACTTGACTAGTTACTGTATATTACTGGATATGTTTTACTTTTCCTGTAAAGCAAATATTTGTATTCTTTGCTTCAGTACATTTCTGTGTGGTGTCACATTACTAACACACAGTGAAGTGTAGTATTCAAAATGGGAATATTGCCACATGCTGATTAGTGTGTGTACACACTAAAAAATGCTGGGTTATTTTTACTACCCAAACGCTGGGTTGCCTCTGTTGGGTAATTTTTCTGGGTACTTTTGGTTAACCCAGCTTGCTGGGTTGGAGTTGGGTTAGCTAGTGACAGCTAACATCACAGACAGGACCGCCCCTCCCCCGAAGTTCACCGGTGTATTCAGTGGCTGTGTCAGCTTCGTGTCTTTGTTTTTGTGGCTGCTGAAAAACAACGTTAAATATAAGGTCTGTGTACACACTTTCACTCACCTATGACTGAATTTGTTCACTGTATGTAACATTTATTATTGTTACCGTGTTGCACTCAAACTTTCAGCATGGTCTGTGCTGTAGCATGCTAGTTTATCTGACAATGGCTGCTAGCTAGCCAAACCAAAGAACCCCACCTGTGTATGAAAGAAACTGCAAAAATGTCTGAGCTTTTTAGCCTTCTTTGTAGAAGAAGGTATATGAAGATTTTGAAGTGATAAATGAAAGCTAAACTTTTAACTGTAGTGCCAGCATGATGCTAGGATTTAGCTAGGTTGCTAGCGTTAGCAATCACAATAACATTAGAACTTTATTGATCTCAGTGCTTGAGACAATAAAAAGCTGAGGTGTTACAAAACACTAATCTTCTTACAAATATGCATACTAGCCATAAACAAAAAATACCCAATTCACTGTAAATAACCCAGAAAAATTACCCAACAGAGGCAACCCAGCGTTTGGGTAGTAAAAATAACCCAGCATTTTTTAGTGTGTACTCATCACTACCCTTCCCTCAGCTTGAGTTAAAAACACTAATTCACCATCCAACCATTTAATTTTTTTTTATTAACAATACAAAGAAAAAATAGCCAGATGATCTTATCCAAAAAAATAAATAAATGAATACATAAAATAAAAAATAAACGTATAAAAATTTTTGTATAAAAAAATTCTACTATCAAAGCTTTTTTTTTTTTTTTTGCATTTCTTCAGATTCTGTATAATGAACAGGGATCGAGGGCTTTTAATGGTTCAGCCATTTTCAGCTGATCAATTATTAATTTTCTCCTCATATCCGTACAGTTTCTAAAAACATTTATTATTTTCTCTTATAAGCTTGTCGGTATTATAAAGAAAGAAGAGGGTATGAGCAAAGAATTATGAAGCATGCATCTGCTGCAGAACCAGGGAGGAAAATGTCAGGGAGAAATGCAAAAGAGATATGAGGGATATGTTAGAATTAAATGACCCAAATAAAGGTTCATTGAAAATGAAATGTTTTATATTGCATGTTCATACTGTATATTATATCAGAATGTTACACCAAAGAACATTACAAAATAAAAAAAATTTAACCACAAAAGAATAAACTGATGAAATTGGCCTAATTTTTGGCCTAAGTTCTAGACAGAACGTTGAAAACAATTTGTAATACTTTCGAACAGCATTTTACAAGTCATTCTTACAATATGGGGACAAACTTGTTGATAACATGTTTGGTCATGACATGAAAATATATTTTTTTAAAAAAGAAGAAAAAAACCCAAATAAGTGATGTAATTGTATGACTTCATACACCATTGTATGATTCCAAAGCAATAAAAATGTTTTACTCTTCAGTTTTATGGTTTTTTTCCCCCCGATTTCTTTTAAATTGCCAAGTGCTGGAAAAATAGTTTGTCCTTCAGGTATTTTGCAGACTGCTTTGGGGAATTTTGTAAAATTTATGAAAAACGAATAATAAAACAAAACATTATTTATTTATTTATTTATTTATTTCAAATGATGAAAATGAGTATAAAATCTGTCATAGAAAGTATGCATTTAATAATATAAATGTAATTAAAATGAAAAGAAAATTTAAACTTTCAAGAAATTGGTGTTTTCTCAACTTACATTTTTTCGTAAAATGTAAACTGAGTCATAAAAACCGTTGTGTAATATGTGATGCCTGGATGTTACATCACTGACAGTCACAGAGGTGACAAATGCCTTTTAAAGCATTTGAGATCCATGAACTGAATCTCAAACGATACATCATTATGCAAACCAGCATCAGTAAATACTTTTTGGGTTTCTACTGGATTTTTTTGTGGGGGCTGGGGGTGGCGGGGGGGGGGGGGGGTAACTCAGTAACTCAGTTGTCATTTTGCATGTGATGTTAAACCATCAGTCCACCAAATAATTAAAGGGGTCTTATGAACCGGATACCAAAACTTACTTACTGGAGACAACATTGACAGTTCTGAATGATTTAGAAACAGTCACTAAAGAGACTAAAGTGTTGTCTCTAAGTCATTCAGAACCGTTCATGTTGTGTTTCAAGCTGCAAAACTAACTACAGTAACTTCAGACACAAGGTTAAAAGGCCCAAAATCTTTAAAAAAAAAAAAAAAAAAAAAAAACTACTTGGTGTGTGGAACAAGGGATTGTACACTCGACATAGTATGACTTACTGTATGTGTTACTAATGTTATCTGCACAGCATCTTATGGTCAAAAAGCCACCAAATCCAGGAGGAATCATATACTGTATTTGTAGACAACTAAGGTGATCACATTATGAAAACAAATCAAACCACTACAAATTAATATTCTTATAACCTTGTTTCTCTTGTATATTAGCCTAATGTCAGTTAACAGTAGTAGCCTTTTCACAGTAGTCACATGTCTGCAAAAAGTCAATACAGTTTGAATGTCAGGTTTTCTTAAATGTTTAAATGTTAAAATAGACCTCAAGAAACTACAATTTGTTGTCTAGAACAGAGATTAACAAACCCTCAGTAGTGTATACAAAGAAAGTAAGTAAGAACTATTTTAATTCTATTCTATTAGCAACCTTGTACATACTGTAAATTTTCCTTAAACGTTCTTTTATATTTGCATATTTATCTCATATTTCATAATCTTATTTCTCTATTTGAATATTCTATTTTTTAAATCAATTGTGCTCTCTAGTGCAATTCATTTCTCGCAGAGAAATCCTTCTTTTTAGGTCACAGGCTGTTTCATAAGCATTTCACTGCGTGTCACAATGGTCAGAGTTTGTGACAAATAAAATTTACACTTCAGAATGTTTTAAAAAAAAAAAAAAAAAGTTTTTTCATTATATGATGTTGTTGGGGAGGCAGAGGTCAGAAAAGCCCAACGTGATAAAAAGCTCAACTCATAGGCATGAGTTTCCAGTTCCAGTCTCTCGGCACTGAACATAGTGTAGAAACCGAACATACAGTAGAGAAAGCAGGGGACTGAAAGCTATGAGAATGGGAATTAAAATGCAGGAAAATAATTGCGCTCAAAGATCTCAGTCCCTAAAGCTGCAGGAGATGACACTGAAAATGGAAGAGGTTAAACGTCGAGAAGAGCAGGAAGCCAGTAAGAGGCCAGGAAAAGGTCAATCTAACAGGGAGAACAGAACAGAATGAATCTGATGATGGGAAGAGACGCTGTAATTAACACCACTCAAGTTGCAAAAATCAGCTTTAGTGAAAATCTAAAAAAAAAAATTTTTTTTTTTGATGACTACAGATCCTTTATGGCTTGTAAAAGGAACTTACTGTGCAATTAAAATGAGAACTAGGGAGTCCAATAGGTCCTTTCAGACACCAGGTAAGGACTGGATCATGCACAAATTGTAGGAGGTTCAGGGCTTATGACCAGGTGAAGAAAGAGAATCAATAGTATTTTATTCTATTTCCTGATGCGTTTAAGGGAGATTTCTCTCACATAAACCTAAGAAAAACAACCTCATATATGAGACTTTCAATCAATATCCAACTGGTTGACATTGAAGACTTTAGAGAGGTGCTTTAGAAAACATGGTGCCCTGAATTACCACCATTCCTATGAATTCTCCCAAATCAATTTGACATGTGCCATAAGACATCTGGTTAACACTGCTATATTTAAGAGTGAACTTTCTAGCCATTACGTAGAACACTGCAGGAAGCCTGTCTCGTAAATGTCTAGTTAAGAGGGACAAAAATCCGGCATGCGGGCCACCTTTAGGGAATGTCGTGATGTCAAGAAGCTGATGAATGCCATCAAAACAGCAATTGATGTTTTTTTTTGTACAATTGATGAGTGATTAAATCATTTGTGTGAAATATTTAAAACAGTGTTGTATAGACAGACCAAGGGCACTGCAATGACAAAACAGGCAAAATGGCAGCACTCTGGAAAGATGTAAGTGTTACGCAATTTCATCAATGAGTCCGGAGTGGTGCTAATTGACATTGCCAGTGGTGGGTAGGCTGGTGAGATGTGACACTGGAAAACATGACCAGATTAATTAATGCACTGGCAGATTACTGAATATAAGAAAAGGTGTCAAGACAAGGGTTGGACAGTATCACCAAAGCTCCCGGTTTTTGTTTAAACAAAGTATAGGAACCACAGCTAACTGTACAGTATTTCCACCTGTCTAACAAGCTGAACATGAGTCTTCAATTACAGTAGGTGTGGCTTGGATTCCTGAAGCCACACCACCCTTTTGCAGACTGAAAATCCCCCTGTCAAGACAAGAATCCTAAGAGCTTTCATTTCCTTTTTATACATTTCATGCTTTGTGCTTAGTCCCAGAACCGACTGATTGGAATACACCATGAATGGGATACCAGTCCACCAAAGGGCAAAGTGCACATACAGAAATTCTCACAAGGACAACACCAATAAGTCGGGTGTCCCCCTTGTTACGGATCTGCTTATACAGTACAATAGATTTACTCTATGTGGTAACCGAGAACGGTTTCCCTTAATAACCACAGGGATGGCTTGGATTGCATTGCTACAAGCAGTTTCATTTTTATGGTTTACGACTGCAACTGCTCGAATAGTTTAAGGATTAAAATTGCCACAAACATTTTCATACCTCAATCTCTATCACTGAACAATTGGTAACGTCAACAACGTGAACTTTAATTCAACCAAAACACATTTCCGGTTTATACAATTGCACACACGCGTTCCCAAATTACCCGTAGTGTGTGAATGTGTGTGTGTGTGTGTGTGTGTGTGTGTGTGTGTGTGATTGTTGACCAAAAGTCCCGCCACGGTCGTAAAATGGGAATAAATACAATGGTTATTACTATTGGCCTCCACGGTCCCTAGTTGGACTACAGAGGTTCCTAGATGGATGGATTAATGGAATTGCACACACAGTTTTCGAAGGGATTTATTTATAGTTGTATCTGGTAGCACCCAAAAGAGAATACCTACTGGACAGTACGGTTCATCTTAAGGTTTCTTCCTCATGTTTGTCTCAGGGCGTTTTTCCTTGCCACCATCGCTCCCAGTTTGCTCATTACTGTATGTGTAAACATTTTTAAAATCTTTATTCTTGTAATGCGGATTTTTGACAAGGTCAATTTGCATTTTCTCCCCATGATTGGTGGGTTTCCTCTCTGTACTTCAGTTTCCTCCCACAGCCCAAAGACATGCAGCTTAGGCTAATTGGCATCTCCAACTTACCCATAGCATGCGAGTAAGTGCGTGACTGGGACTGAGGACTCTGAGGACTGGGACTGAGGACTTTCCTGGGATAAACAGTAGGCCTCTTGTGACTTTTACATTTTTATCTCAATACATTTGAGCAATTGAGGGTTAAGGGCCTTGCTCAAGGGCCCAACAGTGGCAACTTGGTGGTTGTGAGGTTTGAACCTGGGATCTTCCATTGCCTTAACCACTGAGCTACCCCTGCCCTGTATAGGATAAATGGTGTAGAGGATGAGTAAGTGAGAGTGGACTGAATTGAAAAGAGGAACTAAAGAGCCAGTCCAAAACAGACTTTTAATGTACTGTACAAGAGAACAGGGCAATCACTGATGAACTTACAATAATACAATTAGAATCCTATTGTAACAGTCTATGAGAATGGTACACTTTCAAGTGATTTCTTAACTTTTATATTTAAAAAAAGGGCTGTTATGAAATGTATTTTCCTTGTCAATGACAGAAGGGAAAAAATCACTGTCTAGTGTATGAGTGAGCACTAACCTTCTGAAAAAGAGTATTCAGAGAGTTGAGGGTAAAGGCTACAGGCTACTGTTGATTTTACTTGTAATGAAAAATTTCTCTGTAAAGGAATTCAGACAAAACACAAAATACTTTTTGCACCGAAATATTTTATACTGTTACAGCATGTTTTGACTTCAGGATAGGGTCATTGAAGAAAGACTCCCATTACAAGGGGTCCCCGGCTTTATGCCCTGAGCTCCCAGGTGTAGACTCCAGACATGTGGATATTATGGATCCAAAAAAAAAAAGGAGAAAGGTATCGTTATTTTTGTTTAAATGCAAAAAATGTAACATGTTACAAAAATTATTCTACTACTACTACTACAAATATTCATAATAATAATAAGATTAATAATAATAATAAGAAGAACACAACTCATAATGAATACTGTAGTGTTCTGCATTCTGATCATACGCATACAGCTCATGACAAGTTACTTGGGGGGAAAACCAGAACAAATGACTTTGTGCTAAAGTCAGACCTTTGGACAAATATTAAATAAACATGATTTATCTGGTTCTTGAGAAAGAATCTTTGGCCCAGTTCTCCCATTGTTCCTTCTCCATGGAAATGCTGAAACAGGCAAAAATAATTCAGTCGATGTCCATTCAGTTATTACACAACACTTGTTCAGCGAGCCAACATGAACAACTATTCATATGTTCTGAGACCTCATAGGGAAAGTGCAAATCACTTATCAAGAGTCAGCCTTGACTAAGCATGACAGGTACAAGAGCTTCAGATCAAGAAGCCACAAGATTTAAGAAGGCTGAAAAAAAAAACAGCTTAATATACAGTATGATACATCATACTTTGAAAAAAAAAAAAGTGTCTGATCTTACACCGATCAGCCATGACACCACTGATCCACGGGTGCCCTATTGCCCTGATGACGTCAGACACATAATCACTAGGCTGGTGGAACTATAAGATGACAGTTACTGTTACTTAAGTACTTACAGTTACTTAAAATATCAAATTTGTTCAGCTAACTTGAAAAGTGTCATTTCTACAAACTCATAAATACCAAAAAATTCTAAATACTCATCAAGATCTATTAATTTGAACTAATTGTAATTATTGAAGTTAACACTACTCAATATGTTTAATTACTTTGAGCATTAGGGTTTACAGTGTAACTGCTCATCAGTTTTAATTTCTTGCACCACTTATGGTACTGTATGTCATAACCACTGCAGACCAGGAAGCTGCAGTTTTGGACTTGCTCTAACCCAGTCGTCTAGCCATCACAATTTGGCCCTTGTCAGAAACACTCAAATCTTTACTTTGCCCGTTCTTTCTGCTTCCAACACATCAACTTTAGGGACTAAACATTTATTTATACACCCACCCAATTCCAGGTGCTATTGGCAGTAGCTACTGTGAAAATGCCAAATTGTGGCGGCCAAACTGGGTCATTATGTTATGGCTGGTCCGTGTATAATACTGTACAAAAGAGCTTAGCTTCGGAAATGTAGATCTTATTATTCTTCTGATTCAATCGTGTGATATTACTGTCTTGATTGCCATATTTGGAAGCAAATTTCTGGCTTCTTTGCACAACATTAATTTGACCCCCCCCCCCCCCCAAAAAAAAGGCTTCAGTTGAACAGTTTGACACCAAAACATGATAAATAGCATTTTTGTCTTTTGACTCATTTTGCCAAATTATTATTTTTTCCTTATGCTAGATTTTCCAACAAAAACTGATGCATTGTGACAAGCCAACTGCATTACTTCTTTCATCCAAGTGATTAGTGAAGCTGATCCTTCCTGTGTATAGTGTTCAACGGGTTTTTGGTGAATGTTAAAACCAAGAAAAGGCTCTGTTACCGCCATTGCAGTCATTCCAACAGTAATGTGTTCCATGATGGGAGATGTGGAAGGTTTATTACTAATACTTGCTGAATATTCACCTACGTTGTCAGGTCCTCTGTAATGAAGTCAAACGATGCAAAACACAACTGAGCAAAAGTACTGTATCATTACCCCCCCCCCCCCCCTTAGTATAGCAACCCAAGTCTTAATTTAGAATTTTTAACAGCATAAAACCTGTTCCAGGGCAGTGGTAGCTCAGAGGGCTAAGGCACTAAGTTACTGATCGGAATGTTGGTGGTTCAAGGCCCAGCTCCACCAGGTTGCCATTGTTGCCCTTGAGCAAGAGTTTTAATAACAGGTTTTGTTCACTCTTCCTCATTCAAAAATGGTACTTTGATTATTTTAAGTACAGTAACTAATTGTATATCCAAAGTACCTCCCAAATAGTTTGTCCTGACGTATTAAGTATGCCTGACATGTTTGTCTGAGTTCTTACTGCAATGACTAGAGGTTCTATGGTCAATATAATCCCTGATTAGATCATCCCTGATGTGTAGACCACTCTAATGCAATCGGTTTAGACGTTATACTGTATGTTAATACACTTGCTGTTGGATTTGTAGGAAGAATCTAAATTGGTAAAGGAAATTTAGTCAAATTCCAAATCTAGGCAAAGCATTAAATACAGTAAGTATGTTCAGTCTATTATATCAAAAGCTTGTTGCGCTTCTAGTGACAACATTGGTGTATCTTTAGCATCTTCTTAAAAAAATTTTTTTGCCTCTTCTGTTAGCATTTGGAATTGGAATTGATCAAGAAACATGTCCCGTCTGGGAGCATTCTGATTTTAAAAAGCTGTTTATAAAAGCGTGTAAAACTATAGTTAATTTCCTGTGGGTTTACTGCTAAACTGCTAAACAGGTAGTTTTTATAACACCACATTTTACACGTATATACACTGTGTAGAATAATTTGGTGTAAGCACTGTGATAAAGCAGAGAAATATTGTTTCAAACCTTAAAATATGCACAAGCGAATTGCGTACAAGATGCGTTAGATGTGTGTGAAGAGCTGTTGGTTATGCGGCGCTTACCTGTACTATGATACGGAGCTGTGGTCAGTGTTTTGATTCACTGCAAAATGACAATCTAAGATTAAATTTTTGAAAAATTTTTTGTGTTTTGTTTGTTTGTTTGTTTAAAGTCAACCAACATATTATTGAAATTAAATTGTATACTTATATAACAACAAACGCAGCTACAGGCTGATATATCTACAGTATTTTGACAAAACAGTGGGAAGTGGATTTATAGCTTTCTGAAAAAAAAAAGAAAGAAAAAAAGATCACACCAAATTGACTTATATAACCCACACAATTTTGAACAAATATTTTGTGACTTGTACTTTTTTACACCCTTGGGACTCAAAGAAATCATGAACAAAATACTTTTTTTTTTTTTTTATCAGTTTGCAATGTACTTTTTGTTTCAATTGAAACAAAACTTGTTTTTCTTAAAACTGCAAAAATCTAATTTTGCTGTCAAACTGTTCGATTACTCCCCAGAGTGCCTTAAAGCGTTTAAGAGCGCAGAAGCCTATCGACTCTCCATGTCAGGTCGGGCCGCAGGAGGGTTTTACCAGGAAGAAAAAGTCATTTTTGTCATTAAAGGACGGGTAAGTCGATATTAACTAATACTTGGCATTGGGATAATTCCCCCAGTTGTCTCACAGCATTTAGTAGCTAGCTAGCTAAAATTTATTCTGCATGTTGAAGATGATATTTTGTATGGTGTAGTGGGCACTTGTATTCAATCCTCAAAATGGCAGAAATTTAGTTAGACATTTTCAGATGTTTAAGCTTTACACTAAACCTCTAGTCATCCTTTGTTAGAGTGCAAACTGTGCAAGCGGGAAAAATACCTTTTCAAAAGGTTTGCCATAATATTTTTGCACGAAAAAGACAAAGCATTTGCCGAGCCTTAATTATGGTCGGGGCAGGCATGGGGCTCAAAAACAATATTACTCTCCTGAACACTAGAGCTTTCTTTAACACTCAGAGGCCCTGACCTCCGAGTAAATGCTTTACTTGTCTCTGGCAATTAAAATTGTCAATATATACAGTGTATACAAGATGGAGGAGAAAGACTTACTTCCTGGAGACCTTCTATGCTTCTCCATCAATGGATTTATCGATACTTTGGTATGAGAGCGATGCCGCTCCGAGTAAACAAGACCGGGATAGCGAGAATATATTATTTCAATTTAAGGTCAGGATTTACAGTAGATGGGAATCAGGGCAGCTCTTTGCCAGAATTCAACCTACTTACTGCTCTAATCAGTTTGCAAACTACAGAAAGCAATTTCTTTTAGGACTTTCCAGAAAGGTAACGAGTTTAATCTTGGATAAACTAAAAACCAATTCTCATAACCATCCTTTATAATTTAAGGGATATTCACCACCACCTTCCAGCAGTAAAGCTTTACGGTTTTAAGCTGCTCATCCAATACCAATTCAGTACCAGTGGTCTAGTCCCAGTGGGATTTGATTTATGTGAAATCCAGTATTTAATCCCAATTGATTCCACTCTGACACATGGCACTGCGTGTCTAATCACATTATTTTCAGTGCTTTTTCAAAAGAATTATAATGGTCAGGAATTTGCATACCAGCTTACCACAGGCTTTAAATAATTCAGGACAGATTATGTACTGTACCATGGACTTTCCTATTATTGTCCCATGTCCTTGCAAAATCTGAAGATGAAAAATTTATGAGGTCACATTAGGAAGAAAAACTAATTTTCTTGTTTCCTAGCCAATACAGAAATGGGGGAAAAAAGGACATGAAACATGTTTTGTTTCTTATTGGTTTTTTTTTTTTTTTTTTACACCCACATAAGAGACCAATCTGGAGGTCTAAAAATGACAACAACAAAAAAAAGTGATAATAGGGCATCTTTTAAAGACACCGACTAGACCAGTTTTTCATTAGACTGAGGTTACCACCAGGAGCTGTTACATTTTAAGCAAGATATTTTACGTTAATGTAAATGTAAACTTTTTACCTTCATGGGGCAGTTGTGTGAAATCGGGGGTAAATATGATTATTTAAATATATAAAAAGAAAAAAAGAAAGAACGCCTGTCCTCATTCCCATCACTGATCGCTCGGGTGCTGAAATCCGTGAAGATGTTCAGAAGGACATGGAATGACCCTAGACAGATCTTGACCATGGTGACACTGCCGTAAACTGCCTGTATGAGCTCTCTAGTTCGGGGAACTTCCCTCCCTGCAGTGGCCTTGTTTTATAGCAGTCTCCTGGTAGCTTTTCTCCTTGGTTTGCTGCCGTCCTACTTCTGTGTATATGACATACTTAGAGAAATCACATCTGCTTTCCTAATCAACTCAGGCCCTAAATTAAGGAAATGTACACACACACACACACACACACACACACACACACACACACACACACACACACACACACACACACACACAGATTCCAACTCAATATCTAATTGTCAGAAAACTATGTGCATTACAGCACTTTTGTACATGTACATACACACACACACACCTGCTTTAAGCCACATTATATAGATCCATGGTGTGATGGTTAGGAGTGCTGGAATGATTCAGGGCAGTTTATGTAAGTTTAGTGTTTTTTTTTTTTTTTTTTTTTTTTTAATTCTCTTGTGTCTCCTTTACATAAGTGTTGCAGTAACCGGGGCCTGTGGCTTGACCTTGAACAGTTTACTGTGTGCCTTCTTTTGTGGGTGTAAGCCCTCTTGGCACTGAAAGAGAGCGAGAGAGCGAGAGAGCGAGAGAGCGAGAGAGAGAGAGAGAGAGAGAGAGAGAGAGGTTCTGATTCATTATTTACATTATTCGCCCACTCACTCTGATTCATTATTCACTCAGGCACAAAGTACACAGACTGAGGTCTACTCTTTAGCCTGAGCTCTATCTATCTATCTATCTATCTATCTATCTATCTATCTATCTATCTATCTATCTATCTATGGATTTGAAGGTAAAGTGTAAATGTTCATGTACTTGCAGTTATTTTTATATATATATGATGTGTTGCTGAACGTATTTCTCATTTCTCATCACCAATAATGCCTGAATTCATCATATTTAAGGAGTAAATTTCCACACACAAAAAAAGTAAGGCGACTTCAAAATGCTGGTCTCCCTGCTTTGGCGTCAGGGCTGGGACTAGGGGAGGAAGTCATCACTTTAAAGTGGGACAGTGCAGTACCACTGCGGACTCTGTGACCTCCAAGATATCCACTGAAGTCGCACAAAATCTTCTTAATTTGCATTGTGTTGGTAGAGGAATTGGGGGGTGGGACCTTCATTGTTAAGTGATTGGCTGTGATGGATTTAGTGAGAAGTTTGACTGATGGCTGTGAGGGTCTTCCTAACGTTTGTCATAAAAGTGCATTTTCAGAAAAAGTAGGAAATGTACAGGTGGGTGGAAGCCAGGTGTAGCTGAAGTATATTACAGCCAAATGCTGGATGTTTCACTGTTTCAGCCATAGGAGGGTGTGTTGTCTTCCATAGGTATTTATTTATTTGTTTGTTTGTTTGTTTATTTATTTATTTTTGTAGTGCAGTACTACAATGCTACTGAGCCTTTTTCATTTACATAAAATTAGAGAGAAATGTCCTCATAGCGGTGCATACTGTAGGTAGAAAAAAAAGCATGAAGGGTGTTCGAATCAAACTGGTACTTTTGATTGTACAGAATAACAGAACACAGTAAGGAGTAAAAAAAAAAAACTATACCTTTATTTCTCTATATAATCCCCTGCTACACTAATGCACTTACCCTAGTGTTTCACTTGTACTTGGATCCCAGCAACGTAGAAAGTTTTCTCATCATACCTGAAACACTTTGCCTACCAGGATTGATGCCCCCAGCATGTGTAAATGGCTTGAAAAGAGGTCAGGACTATACGGGGGATATGGCCATAACTCCCAGCGAATTCCAGTACAAGTGGTGTTGGTGAATGATTGTGTGTACAGTTCCCACATAGATGTGTGCGTTTATCCCGTGTGATGAGGCGTTCCACTTGCTGAATGTTTGACTGGAGCAACTGGCTCGGAGCCGCCTCGGCCAGGATAGTCATTCACGGACGTACGGGCTTCTTTAAAACCTTTTCACTTTTCGAATGTTTTACTGCTGCTCAAAAGTCACTAGACTGTGCTTGAAGTCTTCTGTAAATGTCATCAACTCTTACGCCTTCATTCACCAGAAAATTCAACACAAGTCCCGGTTTGATTTGAACGCACGTATGGTACATACTGAAAAAGAAAGTTATTTATTTTATTTATTTTTTCAGATTAGTTTACACCTTCATTCATGAGAAATTTAAATTATAAGTCAAGGTTTGTGTTCAATGCCCTTTGTTTAGTGTAAGGTAGAGGAAAATGTTACTGTACACTCACCTACAGGATTATTAGGAAAACCTGTTCAATTTCTCATTAATGCAATTATCTAATCAACCAATCACATGGCAGTTGCTTCAATGCATTTATGGGTGTGGTCCTGGTCAAGACAATCTCCTGAACTCCAAACTGAATGTCAGAATGGGACAGAAAGGTGATTTAAGCAATTTTGAGCGTGACATGGTTGTTGGTGCCAGACGGGCCGGTCTGAGTATTTCACAATCTGCTCAGTTAGGATGGTGTGAAAAGGGGAAAACATCCAGTATGCGACAGTCCTGTGGGCGAAAATGCCTTGTTGATGCTAGAGGTCAGAGGAGAATGGGCCGACTGATTCAAACTGATAGAAGAGCAACTTTGACTGAAATAACCCCTCGTTACAACCGAGGTCTGCAGTAAAGCATTTGTGAAGCCACAACATGTACAACCTTGAGGCGGATGGGCTACAACAGCAGAAGACCCCACCGGGTACCACTCATCTCCACTACAAATAGGAAAAAGAGGCTACAATTTGCACAAGCTCACCAAAATTGGACAGTTGAAGACTGGAAAAATGTTGCCTGGTCTGATGAGTCTCGATTTCTGTTGAGGCATTCAAATGGTAGTCAGAATTTGGAGTAAACAGAATGAGAACATGGATCCATCATGCCTTGTTACCACTGTGCAGGCTGCTGGTAGTGGTGTAATGTTGTGGGGGATCTTTTCTTGGCACACTTTAGGACCCTTAGTGCCAATTGTGCATCATTTAAATGCCACGGCCTACCTGAGCATTGTTTCTGACCATGTCCATCCTTTTATGACCACCATGTGCCCGTCCTCTGATGGCTACTTCCAGCAGGATAATGCACCATGTCACAAAGCTCGAATCATTTCAAATTGGTTTCTTGAACATGACAATGAGTTCACTGTACTAAAATGGCCCCCACAGTCACCAGATCTCAACCCAATAGAGCATCTTTGGGATGTGGTGGAACGGGAGCTTCGTGCCCTGGATGTGCATCCCACAAATCTCCATCAACTGCAAGATGTTATCCTATTAATGTGGGCCAACGTTTCTAAAGAATGCTTTCAGCACCTTGTTGAATCAATACCACGTAGAATTAAGGCGGTCCTGAAGACAAAAGGGGGTCAAACACCGTATTAGTGTGGTGTTCCTAATAGTCCTTTAGGTGAGTGTATATAACATTTCTATGCAGTAACATGCTTTCATAATTACTAAACAGCAAGAAATAAAACTTTTGACTTTGTCTTCTAATGAATAATTGTTTACATCAGGATTTTTATTATATTTTATTTTTGTCACTAAAAATAGTAGTACACGTATTTACAGAAAGATGACCTAAAGATCTCTAAATCTTTTGATTTAGACTGCTGTGGCTTATAAAGTGAGATTCCTAATTTTGGGGCCACTGACTAACATGGTAGCAAAACTATATCTTTTATACCAGGACAAAAAACCACATCTCTCTGCGGTATAGGAAAGGTTCAGAGAATTGCACAAGGAGTCGTGAGAAGTGCGTAAATGAAAAACGAGCCAAAGCAATTGAGAGAAAGTGAAACAATTATAAGCCACACCCACTTCTGGAGCACTAAACAGAACCAGACGCAGATACCGGCATTGTGTTAAATACTTTACGATCATATCCAAAGGATCATGTGAACCCTTCCCTGCCTTGTTCCTTCGTTCCCATTCTGGGACTTGGAGCACAAAGGAATGTTCAAGACCCTGTTTTATAAACGATATTGATAGGAATATGTTAGCTGCCTCTTGGGTGCATAAATCCACCTGGTCTCCTTCTCCTTGCTGCTCCGGGGTCAGTGCTACACTCAGAGAGTTCGCTGTCTAACAGCAAGGTCAGCTCCAATTCCTCTGAGTCAGGCATTATTGAACCGCTGCAGTTATGTTTGACTGGCGCCGCAGTGGCCCAGCGAGCTGAAATTACACAAATTACACAACAGCATCATATGAAGGAGTGCTGAGGCAGCGATTGAAGCTAACTGTACGTTTTGTTTCTTAATAAGTTAAATGATTAACAACCTCTCTTGGCTAAGGTTGGCATAAACAGGCCCGATTGAATCTGATACTGCACAAATGGATGTACGGTACAATGTGAATGAGCATTAAACTAGAAATGTCAATTCAGCCATTATTCAACCTATATATATATATATATATATATATATACACACTATACACACTAACATACATATATACTGTATATACAGTTTAAATAGTTTTACTTGGATAATATCGAAAAATAATATCGATGTTCTTTTTTTTTTGCACTTCATTCTGTATGCACTGCATATTCATACAATTTTATTTACATTCACGTATACAGTACGTTTGCACAGCTACTGTATTAGAGCTACTTCAGATATATTCCTGACTATTTTATTCTGCTGTAATTCTGTCCTCTTTTGTCCTATCTTGTCCTGTCTGCTTTTCTCTCCTCTGTCTTGTTTGATCTCGCCTGGTCCTTCTTGTCTCATTTCCTTTCCTGTCACATCCGGTCCTTTCTAGTCATACGATGTCTTTTCCTATTTTCTTTATATCCTGAAGTGTCCTGTCCAGTCTTATCCTACCGTGTCTTATCTTACCCCACCTTGTCCTATATTCCTATGTTTAGTCTTGACCTGTATTGTCGTTTCCTTTCTAGACGGCTCCTGTATCTTAATGAGATTTTGGTTTGGACTGGGATCAATGGGACCCAACACAATGCTGGCTTGTGTTTACTTTTATTCAGGTGCGAGCAGAGGGTCAGATATGAAACTCGCGGAACGAAGGAAGGCCGTGTCGCATACAGTACAGTACCATGGATGTGGAAATGAAATGAAGCGTCGCGATGCTTGTGGAGTGCTGCGTGATGCATTTGACACATTTGTCAGTGCACTTTAAATGATGTATTCATAGGCAAATGGGCTCTGCGATGGACTGGGAGTTTTCCTGTGTTCCTGAGATTTGTCATGAATTCCGTTCTGGGTAACAGGGTGGTGACTGCTGCTTGTGCTTGTTCTTCCATGTGATTTTCATTGTGTTTCTGTCATGTTCTTTTGTTTTCCACGTCACGTCATTCGGATTTTACACACTCTGTTCACTTGACATTGTTAGCCCTTGTTTATTTTGTCTGGTAATACTTTGTTGTGTCTAAGTCTCATTGCCAAAGTAGTGCCAACTGTCTTGTGCGTTTTTGAGCTTTTCTTAGTTTTGACCCTCGTCTGTAGTGTATATTTAATTTGCCTCTTGGATAAGCTGTGTATTTTCTTTAGTCTGCCTGTCTGTGCTCTTTGAAACTATTGAATTGTTTTTTTTTTTTTTTCCTTTTAATAAAGCTCATGCCAAGCACAAGTACTTGGCTCATTATCCAACATTATAGGATCTACTGTGGCTCTGCCTGGAATAAAGTGAATGAATGATACAGTACTGTATGTTCGAAAAAATATTGTGAGTAGGTAGAAGTAAAAATAACTGTGGGGTCAGACAGATTGGTCAAAGTTTCTCCAGAATGGCTCCTTTAAGATAACAGACCTGGGGAAAATATCTGGTTAAGTCTGGATTTAATCCCATAACCTTAAAAAGGATCACTCCTATAGCCGAGCTAGAAAGTTTGTGAAAATTAAAAACATTTTCTGCATTTCTACATACATTTCACCCAATGTGTGATTTTAATCTAAGTTCTTCTGGTTCCCGAAAACTGAGGTCAACATGAAAGTTCCAAAAAGCGCAGTTCCTCTAGGTGCTGGCTCCAAATGTGATTTAATCCCTTTAGACCCTCATGATAAAATGGCCAACTTTACAACAGACATAAACATGTTGCCAGAGCTCACACTCTCTCACTCATCATCTATACTGCTGTATCCCTGTATACAGGTTTGTGGGGTCCTGGAGACCATCCCAGGAGACAGGAGGTGGGCAACATCCTGGATAAAGTGCCAATCCATCGCAGGGCACAAACTGCTCCACTGGAGTACGCGGTGGAAATGCACCAAGCACGGGGAGAACAAGCAAAGTCCATGCACACAGACCTGACACCCTGGACAAGCAAGGCAACATGCTACGACCTCACTGTGGTGCATCTGTTAAAATTATACTAAGCCATAAAATGGTGTATAATTAGGGACGTGGCTAATTTTAATTAATAGCTGCATTACAGGTCAAACCGCTAGCTGTCTGCTTTACATCAATTTAGTCAATCAACCCCCTGAAATGTTGTGGTTTAACTTACAACAAGCGTGTTAGATTAGATAATTTACTGGGGTTTAGGTGACAACAACAATCAAGGCTGCAACACTTGAGCTTCAAAAATACTCGTTCGAACTACTCTTACGCTCATAACAAAACCTATGGGTGACATCACAGAGGGTTCGTCCAGTTCTTGCAGCATCATCTGGCCGCCAGTCTGGTCAATGATTGTGTTGCCAATCCGCCTTCACATTTTTTTCCACACCGAGCATTTTTATTTTATTTTACCCAACCGTACAAATGAGAATACACGCTATAGATCAAAACATAAAGTTATTAAGTAAAATAAGTTAAATAAAATTAATTAATAAAAGAATAAACTGTCAAGAGCATAATTTACATTACAATATGATACTAATTTGGACAAACTGTCTAATTTAGATAAAAAGTATTTAACCATTCTAAGACTGCGTGTTACGGAAAAAAAAGGCAATATATGATTAAATGTTATATTACATAAATAAATATTAATATATTATATATAATGTATTAATATTGCAATATATTAATAAATATATTAACTTATATTTATTAATATATTGCAATATATGAATGAACCACGTACAGTATATTGTTCAAACTACATTAACATATAAGCATATTGTAAAAAATAAAAATAATTTTTTTATATATATTCCATTAAAGTCAATATATTATGAAGTATATTGTTCAGATATACATATATATTACATATATATAAAGATATACATTTGAATATATTGTAACATATATTCTCAATATATGAAAAGAGGCAAGTGCTTATGTATTTTTCAAGATATTGTAATATATTAATACAATATATTATTCTGTATATTGTGAATATGTTTTTGAATATGAATATTTTTTTTCTGTTAATTATTAGTTAGTATCAGAACACTTCAGTCCAGGGGATGAGAATCAGGTGTGAGTTTAACTTCGCCACCAGAGTTCAAGAAAATAAGCCTGAGACTTCAGTATCAAAGTCTGCCTTTCTCCGTACAGGTTTAAGACATTGTGCCATAACTGGATCAAATGAGATTCCTGGGGACCTCGGACAAAGAGTTATCAGCTCAAGAGCTGCTCACCGGGCTAGAAAGGCTTTCAAATCCATTTTTACACAGAAACTGTGTAAAGGGCTCACAGTCTTTATAGCAGCAATGTATTTACACATGTTCATTTCTTTCTTACCCCATGATGATCAATAACCCTACAAATGAACTTTGCTGTTTCCTGCCTCCAGTGCTCCATTGTGCCATTCGGTAACATTTCTCCTCATTTTATGGACTGTTTCATGGACTGAGTGTTGTTCAGTGGGGATGATTCAGTGAAGAGGAACGTGGTGCAGACTGAATAAATGGCTCTCTGGCTCTGTAGAGCCCAACTTCATGCCGACGACTTCCTGCTTGCACGGGCGGCCCAGGAGTCATAAAATATTTTCATTTCATTTCTCTTCATACTACTGCTTGTCTCTGTCCTATGGAAGAAAAGTTCAAATAGAACTTCAATTTTTGGTTTTGTTGTGTCTTTTTTTTTTAGGTCATTAAAAGAAACTAAGACGTACTGTTACACTTTGGCAATATATATATTTTTTTTTCTTAAAAAAAAAAAAAATCATTACCAGGAATCAAATTGAAAGTGAATGGTGCAATACTACCAGGCTAAGATATTGTTCCAGGAAAGGGGAAAGAATCAGGAATCTGATCCCTCTCGCTTTTCTCCTTGCACAACAAAGCATATCTGATCATGACGTGACACCCTCCTCCCTCCACATCTGATGTATAGGAACTGCTCGACCTTGTGAGCGAATAACGAGGACCATCATCGTATCGAATAGCACCGGTGTAACATGAGCTTTAGAAAGTTGCAAAGTCACTGCTTTCTCGTTTTAGCAGTAGCAGCTGCTGCAGTTTGATTTCCCGCTTTCTCTCGTCTCCTTTCTCTCTGGTGTCTTTTGGAGTTTAAATGCAAACCAGGTCTGTAATGGATTGAGCTTTCAGCGTGCGTAAACGACCTCAGATTAAAACAAGGCAAAAACAACAAAATAGCAGGAGATATGAGCAGCGTTCGAGTCAAACCAGGACTTGATTTGATTCGTGCAGAACATGAGTAAATACTCCCGTTATTTCTCAATATAATCCCCGGCTACACTAATGCACTTATCACAGCGTTTCACTAGTGCTTGGATACCATCAAGGCCGAAAGATTTCTCAGTACGCCAGAGTCATGATCGGACTGCCTGCTTCACACCTGATTGACTGGCCTCCCAGGACCTCCTTTAATGGCCCAAACATGTGGAAATGGCTTGGAATGAGGTCAGGACCGTACAGGTAATGTGGTGAAAACTCCCAGCCGAGATCCTGCAATGTGGAATATTATGCGTACACTTCCCATAGACAGATGTATCTTTTTCTCAAGATTTTCAAGGATCAGGTGTTACACTCGCTGAATGTTCATGAGAACGACTGCAATGGGCTCCGAGCCATCTTTGCCAGGATCATCATTAATGGATGCATAGGGTTCTTTAAAACATTTGCACCGTTCAAATATTTTCCTGCGGCTAAGAGTCTCATCACCGTACTATGTTTGAAGTCTTCTGTAAATGTCAATCGGTTTTATGCTTTGATTTGTGTGAAAGTTCACCGGTTTGAATATTTTATGTATTTGCATTATGTGAGAATCACCGAACGTCTGCACACACATGGAAATTTCATATGTTAAATCTCAATGTTATTGTTTATTCGAGATCTCAAAGCCACAGAATTATTTATGGGGCATTTGAAGCTGTTTTATTGACAAACTAAAGTTTTGAAAAAAAAAAAAGTATATACTGTATATATATAAAAATATTTTTAAAAGTATGTATAATTTTTGTCTTTTTTTTCTTTCTCTGTCTGCAATTTGTAATCTCTGTAATCAGTTTTTTTTTTTTTTTTTTTTAGCTCTTCCAGCTCCTTACACCTTCTACTGTATGATCTCCATGAATCCACTCTTGAAAGTCAGGAATGAGACATGAGACAAAATTCCAAATTAGATTCAACATGATATACTGCATCATTTAGCAACACAACAACAACAACAACAAAAGGATCTACTGTATGAGTTTCTACTGTATATTCCATTGATTAAATCCTTTAATATTATCAAAGTACAATGATTGACGCTTTGTAATGAGCCGGTGTTTGCGTGATCCTTTGAGACTCTAAGCGGCGTATAACGCAATAAAAGCTGTGCATTAAAAAGAAGCTAAATTAAATGGCTAATTAAACATTAGCTCTCCGGCCAAGCTTTCACTGGTATGCCTCTCAAGGGGGTGTGTTTACTTGAAGCAGGTTGAGTTGTTAGGTTCAGGACAGCAAAATAATGTGCTTTTATTCCTTTATTATCGAGCAGGTCCTGTGGTCTTTCCAGTCCAAATTTGCTACGTGACTTGCTTTATGTTTTTTATCTAGTCCCACTACCTGGAACTAATGATGATGTTTGTGCAGATGTTCCTGCTATTAGTGCCAATGTATGTATGGTCCTCTTATTTGGCAGATGTGTCAAGCTGAAACATTTCAGCACTCCACTCTGCCTACCGTCAGCATTATAACTTAGCATCAAGTCATAATACTGGTCATTTTATAAGGGCTTGTCTTTGTTTTCCCAGGGTCCTGTGGTCCCAAAGTTCTATGGTCCCCACATACTGTAATGGGAGCATGAAAAAGGGTCCGATGTTCCCAGAGCTCTATGTTCCTCAGTTCCCAGGCTGACGTGTTACCAAGGTTCTACTGTACGTTCCCAGAGTACTTCGTTCCCCCGTTCTATATAGCACTGAAAAAAAGATGTTCCCCAGCTCTCTGTTTGTTTGAGGGGGAAAAAATTATTAAGACCTCAAAAAAATGTAAATAAATAAAGACACACAAAGTATGAATTGTGCTGTGTTTAAAAAGGTTTAAAGCCTTGTTCCAATCAAATAAACTGAATAATATTCAGGGATTTTATCTTGAATTATATCTTCAGGGTATATTTTAACCCCCCCTAAGCAAAATAGCAGGGTTAATGTGTTTTAACATGAAAAATGATCTAGGGAACATGGGTACTGTACACGCCCATCCTCAACACCAGACCATAGAGATTTTGGGTAATATTCCAGTTCTTGCTTACCGTTGCTGTTATTCACAAGCAGTTGTATTCGTGAGCTTTTTTAACATCTCGATTCAAACTAGTCATTTTTTTAGAGAAGGAGTTTCGACATGATTATTGAAACATTTATTGCGGCTCGCATAATATAAGCAATATTTAATTTATTTATTACTGTTCATTATTTATTAGGCGATCTGGTAAATGTTGAATGTATTGTTGATACCCAGACAGACGTATATTGAGAGCCTTGTACTGAACAATACAGTACGATACACTAACGGTGTTTAGATGAAGAACCCTGTAGCTGGTTACATCAGCAGAATGTTAGGTTGAACATAAATTGCCTCTACACCTAAGTTTACAACCTTAAGCCTGAGGCTTGAACTTACTAGTAAACAAAACAACTGGAATTTTTTTTTTTTTCAAAGTGACTAAAGACAGAGATTTCTTTTCATTTGTTTAGTTAAAAGTAGAATAATACTTTACCTTTATTTTTGTGATACTGTATATACTACCAGTCAAAAGTCTGGACACACCTTTCTTTGATGCCACCATAATTCTATATGTAGAAGTCTGATTTAAACGGACTTCTCTGTCTGCATTACCTATAGTGAATATACACCAATCAGACATGACGTGAAAAACATTAGCATTAAAACCATCTAGGTTTTTGGGTTTCCCTTGTCCTCCTGGGGCAGCTCTGTCCCACAAGACTGGATCTGGAGTGTGCTATGGTGTCTGGAACCAGGACATTGACAGAACATTCTATGGGTGTTATGGGATGTGGGGTGGGGCGTCCAAGGGTCGGACTTGTTTGTCCGGATGCTTGCTGGGCCCCATGCAAGACAGGGTGTGGTCCACTGGGTGCTCTGGTGCCTTTCTTTTGTGGCAAGCTTTAATTGCAATATTAATTTGTGCTGCATTGGCTGTTCTGTGGGATTTGACTCCGCAGCATGGGTGAGCCTTGGGTTCCCGTGATCCTGTCACCAGTTTACTGCTGTATGGTTGATGATCAGTTCATCTGGTGGTGGTCTTGATGTTATGTATGTCCAGATGTTCCAACTATCCAGGTTTTTGGGGTCTGTCTGTCTTGTACATGTACATCCAGCACCACCAAGCTTCCCAAACCCCAGCAAACTGTTGGGCCCTTGAGTGAGGCCTGTATAATGAGATCGAAATACAGTACAGACCAAAAGTTTGGACACACCTTTTCATTCAAAGAGGTTGAATTTGTATTATGGCAAGAAAAAAGCAGCCAAGTAAAGAAAAAAACGAGCGGCCATCATTACTTTAAGAAATCAAGGTCAGTCAGTCCGAAAAATTGGGAAAACTTTGAAAGTGTCCCCAAGTGCAGTCACAAAAACCATCAAGCGCTACAAAGAAACTGGCTCACATGCGGACCGGCCCAGGAAAGGAAGACCGAGAGTCGCCTCTGCTGCGGAGGATAAGTTCATCCGAGTCACCAGCCTCAGAAATCGCAGGTTAACAGCAGCTCAGATCAGAGAGCAGGTCAATGCCACACAGAGTTCTAGCAGCAGACACGTCTCTAGAACAACTGTTAAGAGGAGACTGTGTGAATCAGGCCTTCATGGTAGAAGATCTGCTAGGAAACCACTGCTAAGGACAGGCGACAAGCAGAAGAGACGCGTTTGGGCTAAAGAACACAATAAAGAACACAATAAAGAAAACTCTTTCAATGAGAAGGGGTGTCCAAACTTTTGGTCTGTAATGTATGTAGGTTGTTCTGGGTCTGCCATATTTCATAAATGTAAAAGTAAATATCAATTTACATCCCTAAGTAAAATCTAGCATCAGTATTGTTTATTAGACTCAAGCTCGGATCAATTAATATGAGCATTTTGTTCATCTTTGTAATTATGACAGAGGAGTTGGTGCCTCCCGGGTTCTGTCTCACATACGCTGGATTTAATCTTTTTATTGATTTCGGATGTTACTAACAGATAGAGATGGAGAGTGACAGTTTAGCCTGAACGACTTCATTATAATGGAAAGTGGTGGAATGTAATGATTGAGTAAATCACAAGCTGAAGGCAAAATTACCAGCACACATAAACAAACATGAGCTTCAAGACGATGCCTCAGCCCTCTTGTCATTTAGTGCTGAGATCCAAATTGGCATGTGTGTGGTTTGATGGACGTGTGGAGGCTTCCTTCGTCTAAAACTGCAGCGTGGGCGCTGAGGAGGCAGGTTACATCACTAAACAAGCACGTTTACCTTCCTTCACAATGTAGCTTTGGGATCATGCCAAATATCGAGCTTGCTTTTCATGCCTTTGTGTGTAAAAAAAATATTTTTTTTTAAACATAAATAAAAATTTGTTTGAATAAGAAATGGTTTGACTGACATTTTGCAAATATTCACAGCTTCAGAATATGGTTAAAGATCTACAGTATGCTTCTGGTCATCAGAAGGTTGTGGGTTCAAATATCAGATTAAAAAAAAAATCTGTTAGGGCTTTTAATTGCTCAGACTTGGGCAGATTAAATTTAGGCTTGGATAAATGTGTCTATATATTACAAAAAGGAATGCATTTAATCAATGACCATTTAGTTATGAACTCTCTAAATCCCAGTTTGCTTAATATGGGTGGTGCCAGGAAGGGGGGCGGCCTGGGGTGGGGGGGGGAGGGGGGTAAGGGGGGGGGGGGAGTGGTTGGGGAGGTCGTAGATACCCCAAGGACAGCCATAGCACCCCCATGTGTGTGAAAATGATAATGTATCACTGAAAAATAAATGAATACAATAATAAAACACACCGAAAAAAATTTTCGACTACAACCTAAAGCCATCCAGGTGATCCGATTCAGTCAATGGGAGCAGCATACATTGAACCTTTGACTTTGTATTTTTAGCAATAGTGCAATTTTTTCATGACTTAGTGTTCCATCCATCCATCCATCCATCCATCCGTCTATCTAGAAACCCACCTATTTGTTCCCATTTTAGGCCCACGGTACTGTAGGACCTCTGGTCAACATTCACCTGGGTATTCAAACACTACGGGCAATTTGGGCCAATTAGTCTAATCTTCATGTCTTTGGACTGTGGGAGGAAACTGGAGTACTTGGAGCAAACCTTCCAAGCATGGGGAGAACAAGCAAACTCCACGCCCACAGATCCTGAGGTGGGAATCGAACCCTAGCCCTGGAGTTCCGAGGTGACCGTACTAACCACTATGCCATCGTGCCATGACTTAGTGTTAGTGAAGCATACAGTAAACAATATCATACCGTAATGGATCCTTTTTTATGTTGCTTCATGAACACAATGTTTTGATTAAAAGATGTCAAATGCATGATTTTCCCCTCTAGTTCTCTGTTATTAATTTCCTGCATTCGTCAGTTGAGGCACAGATTCTTCCATTTTACTCCTCGTGAGTTATCTTTATGCATCATTCATTCATGTAACATTACGTTTATGGCATTGCAATTTTGTTTCGAACTGGCAGCATGAGCTTGTGATTTCTGATTGTGAGGCTGAAACGTTCACAAACCTGTGTGTGACTTGCTGTTTGTGAGCGAGACCTGACCAGGACATCATCATGTGTAATGATGACTCACTGGGTTGTTTACGGAGGCTGGCATTTGAACCTTGTTTATACTTTATATCCTATGAGCTGAATATCTTTCCTAGTGTTTATGACGAACTATTGCGTTGTATTGCATTGGAACTGTATTGTATATATACTGTATGTATGTGCATTTTAAAAGATTTTTAATCTTACAGGTAAATAAATAGCATTTTTACCACAAATTTGGGGTACATGGTAACAATTATTCAGCTGTCTCCATGACATAAGATTAAATGTTAAATTAAAAATGAAAACAGTCTTCCATTTATTTTCCATTTAATTTCGGTGTGGGGTTGCAGCAGGCACTTGGTCATGGGGGTTCCAATCAAGTCGCAAGTCCTGAGGGCATAAGAAGGCACAAGAACACACTCACTATGGACAATTAGATAATAACAATCAACCTACATTGCACCCGTTTGGAACATGGTGGAAGCCAGAGTACAGTACATGCAGGAAACCCACAAAGCATGAGAGGAACATGGACAAAGACACAGATTGGATTGGACTTTGAGCCCCCAACCCTAACGGTGCAAGGCAACAGTGTTAACCATTGACCCCCCTACAGCATCAGGTATCCCACATTTTTGCTAGTTCAGTCATCCATTATAATATACACAATGTTCAGCGATAATATTACACCTATTAACATTTAAATAAATTAGGTCGTATCTCCAGTGCAGGCCTGGTCCCTCAGTCTGTGGCTCCGCAGGGCATCTAGGGTGTGTGCTGCACTGTCTTAGTTTTTTGCCTACAGGGCCCTGTGAGTGGTGGTGCACTTGGTGTTCTAGTGCCTTTCCTTCATGGTCAAGCATTGACCATCAGAAAACGGAATATCCAAAGAAGCACAGGGAGAACATGCAAACCTCATAGTAGACAGACCCAACAGCAGGACTTGAACCCTTGAACCACTGCGCCACTGTGCCGTAGTGTGCAGAACTTAATTAAATACAGAAAAATTAAATACTTCAATTTGTCATCATGCCTAGGTAGTCATGCCAAAAACACAGATGTGTGTGTGTGCGTGTGTGTGCACTTTAATTTCAAACTTTCATTTGCATGGCAATACTACTGAGTACATGATCCGTAAGTATGTCTTTGCAGCACCTACAGTAAGTGGTAAAGCAGGTGTTCTTTTAGGACTGCAATTATTTTAATTAAGATATTTAACCCAGTGTAACAATTACAACGTTTCAGGGAGGGATGGTTTTTTTTTTATTTATTTTTTTATTTTTTTTAATATGCAACATTACACTAAGTTTGTAATTATTATCATGTAGAATAGAGCGTAAGTGAGAGAAAGGAGAGAGAAAGGTTTTGTTAGCATGCATGACTGGCTCCAAGGCGAGGCCAGCACATTGTCTGAGACTCAGTGCTAAATGAAGTGCTTGTTCTGGTAAACTACGTGATAGATTCCTCGCTATTTGTCCGGGGTTATTTTTACCCATAAGTCCTGGCAGTGCTGCTGGTGTGGGGCGGAGCTGTCACTTGGCAGCATTTTCCCTGAAATAAGGTTCTGATTTGCTTCTGTTTGGTTTTCTCAGACACATTAAGGAGTGAGAGGCGTTATCAGTCATCACACTGATACAATAACTGAGAGATTTAGCAAGTGAAACACATGAACGTATGGATTTATTAAAATATAGGGGGGGGGGAAAAAAGAAAAAACAGAAAACAGACCTGTAGGCTTTGAAAGGGATCTTTGTTGATCCTTTAATAATGTGCAGTCTAGAAATAACCGCAGGTAAGCAGTGAAAGAAGACATTTTGATAAGACACCTTAGAGTTTGACAAATGCAATTGACATTTACATTTGCTATATTAAACATATGCTTCTTTCTTCAACTGAAGAAGTTGCATCAGAAAGCAGACGTTAGCCTTTTCTATTCTTTCTTTTTTTTTTTTTTTTTCAAGATGGTGTCCCTTAGTCATCCCAAATAACACACATCTGAGTGCAATTTAATAAGCATGTGGACTGCTGAACTGCTAATTTCTACATCTGCACTCAAGAACACTACCCTGCACTTTTGGACCGAGAAGGTAATTTCTTTTCTGCTTACCTTCTTGGAATGACATTTATTCTGCACCTTTAACTTCCTATGTAAAAAAAAGGAACCTGGGAGGAATCAGCCTCACTCAGTCACTATCTATATTGCTTTTATCCGGTATTCAGGGTCCTGGGGGGCCTGGAGCCTATCCCAGGAGGCCTAGGGCATGAGGCTGGGTACACACTGGACAGGGTGCCAATCCATCGCAGGGAACACACACATACACTCACACACTACGGTCAATTTGGAAACGCCAGTTAGCCTAATCTGCATGTCTTTGGACTGTGGGAGGAAACCGGAGTACCCGGAGGAAACCCACCAGGCACGGTAGAATATACCAAGGTATTACTCAACATTACTGATTGTCTTACACTGCATGGTTTGTCTTCAATGCTGGTTTCCCCTTCTTTAAACCTCTCCATCCAGCTCTTGGCTGTGGTGTCACCTTGTCTGGTGCAATAGGAGACTCTGGTATTGAATTAGAAAAAAAGTAATTTTTTAGCATTGTCAAGTTGCTATGGTATTAGACAAGTAAAATGCTTCATGATCAATTTCAGGGTGGTAATGAAACCCTGCTTTGCGCAAACCCTCCTATCATATCACGCTCCATATCACACACCCTCCTATCATTTATTATTTTTAATGTTTAAATGTTTAATTTATTCCAAACAGAACTCTGTGTTATTCTATACTTTCTTCTCATCGTTTTTATTTCAGGTTTATTTCAGTCATGTCTTATATTTACTTTGGTTAATACATTATAATAATTGATTGATTTATTTGTAATACATTGGAACCTCTGCATACGAATTCAATTCATTCTGGCAAAAGCATGAGGCAAAACTTTGAAATGCGAAACATATATTCCCACATGACTTACTGTACTGTAAATGCAGATAATCCGTTCCAGGTACCTAAAAATTTTACAAATATCACCAATTTCCAACACAATAATCATATTTGTGCATAAAAAAAAATAAAAAAATAAAGAAAAAAACATTTAAATAGAGTAAAATCTGAAATAAATAGACATTAAACCTCACTTAACCTTAATTTATGATTCCTCTCGGCACCGGCTGCTTTAAAAATGAAACTGAAAGTGACTCCATTTTCTTCTTGCTACCATTCTTACTAACATTCTTACACAAAAATCTTGCACAAAAATCCAAAGAAACCCACAAAAAATATATATAAACTCACTTTGCTTGGCTTTCCACTGACACACGCACGTTTTAACAGCTACTGGAAATACAGTATGCGCAACATGGCCGGCGTTCAGATTGACTCGGTTCGGTCGCTCGTATTCCAGAAATGGTTCGTATATCAAGACAAATTTCTTGCAAAATTTCAGTTTTCAAGGCAGAAATTCCTGAGGCGGGGCGTTTGTATGCCGGATGTTTGTATTCTGTTGACTATACAGTAATTATACTGGTAGTAATAGTAGTAGCCTAAGTGTAGCAGCGTAAGATTTTCATTGTTTACTGAGATTCTGTTGATTTTTCTTCAAACGCACACATGCTCTAATGCTGGATGCCTTGTTTCCAAGGGCTTTAAACTCCCGGTAATGGACAGAGACATGAAGTTGAAGTGGGAGTTGGGTTAATTACTGGGCTTCTTTCACATCTACCGAACTCCCATTGCTTGCTCAAGCACCTGTGATGAGGTTGCCTGGATACAAAGAGTCCTTTTTTCTGTCATCACACACTGCAATGTTTTTTACACACAAATGCACACACACACACACACACACACACACACACACACACACACACACACACACACACACACACACACACACATTCTTCCCCCTCACTTTTTTTTTTTCTGTGTCCAGACAAACTGACTTCTCCTCAATCCCTCTCTTTGGTCCGGTCTCCCCAAACAGACTGAAAAACAAAACCAAACAAAAAAAAACAACAGCACCAACATTTTGATCAGATTTCAAAGAAGCCATTTCCATTTTTGTGTAATCACGCCTCTAGCCTCTGCACTTGAAATTCAGCCGATGTCCTTTTTCCAGGGTGATTTATGGTGTTTGGTAGGCTGGTGAGGGATCACCGTCGTGCAGAACAGCTTTTTTGATTTAATGCATTTAACTTTCTTTCTCGCCACGCCTCACGTTCTCCACTCTCTCATCTTTTCCTTTGTTATACTTCACTGGGGATTTTCATTTCATTTGGGTAGGAGTGTGTTTCGCATCAGTGAGAGACCTATAAAGTTTGTGTCACTGCTTGTAGTCAGTGTGGTTGGGCAATTCTTTGATCACCTGTAGGTCTTTGTTCAGGGAAATGAATTAGAATTACGTATATGGTTATATTTGCACTGTTTAGAGGGTGTAAATGTCAATCATGTCTGGCAGCATTATGGCAAATTAAAACATTATTAAAGAGAGAAGTGGGTAAACAGTAAAAACAGATCATGGGAACTGAAGGCTACTCCGTCAGCATGACTTGCTACAATACAGGGTGGGTGAAAATTCTCCAGCCAATAAGTATTTGGTATAGAACTCATCCTATCGCTGGAGCACCACCTATGGTGCACCACCTCATGTTGCTCTTATTGTGCGTAGGATGGTGAGACCAGCATTTTCCAGCAAGTTGACTGGGACGACACAGACCTCATGAACGATCTCCAAGACATCCAGATCTCACTCCATTTGAGATTTGCTTTTTTTTTTCTCACTCCTTTTGAGATTTGCTTTTTTTTTCTCACTCCATTTGAGATTTGCTTTTTTTTTTTCTCACTCCATTTGAGATTTGCTTTTTTTCTACACAAAGGAGGAGGTGTACAGGACAAAGTTTCGCACACTGGAGGACTTGGAAGAATAAATTCAGGAGGTTCTCCGCAATATCCCAAACAACTTTCTTCAGAGGTCTTTGCTGGTCATTTGAGGAAACTGCGTGACGCCACTATGTGCCTACGTTAAAATTAGAAAATTTGCTTTCATTTCCTAAGTAATAAAGTACAATTTGTCTTAATGAATTTGTATTAGAAATCGGGATTTTTCCTACCAGTTTTTAATGACTGTGCTGTAGAACATCAGAACCAGATCTTCCAGTGCACCATAGCGCCCATCTCTCATGGGACCCTGCAGGGTTGATGACCTGGCCTCCAAACTATCCAGATCCCAGTCTTGATAGATCACCATGGGATGCACCGGTCAAACAAGTCTAATCCACGGAGACGCCCCTCATAACCTACATCACTGAAAGGATCTGCAGCCAACATTCTGGAGCCAGACACGCCAGCACACCCTAGAGGCCCTGCAGAACCACACCCAGAGGGGGCAGGCTTGCCTGGGTGGGACAAGGAGAACCTGAACCCTAGGTGGTTTTAATGTTAATGTTTTTAAAGTTAAACATTACTACATTTATATTTAATATATTTATATTCATAACATTTATATTTTATATCAAACTTCTCTTTTTTCCGTTTTTTTTGAATCCTTTTTTTTTCATCCTTAGTAGATAACCTTAATATTTAAATAGCTGACTTCAAGTTAAGTTGAATATTCACTAATAGATTTTTAATTCTCATTAATGAACATGAAACGTTCTCTGTTTATCTTGACAGAAGGAAAAGAGCATGACATCGGGGCATCTTTGCAAAATTCAGAAGAGAAGAAAGATTGCTAATTATACATGTCCAGATTGTTCTGTTCATTTACTATTTTGTTGTTTTACAGTATGCATCCACCTCTGTTGATGTTTTATTATTATTATTATTATTATTATTATTATTATTATTATTATTAATTTTTATCAGATTACTGGTCAGACTAGAATGCGGGTGCATACAATGTAAAATAATTTACAAAAAAAAATTATATATATATATAGATCTGTTCAGCTCCTCACACTTCTCACGTTTGTCACATTTTGCAGTTTATCTGAATTGGATCGCGATGTCCTCATGCAACATGAGAAAGTTGGCGTCCACATCACATCCGCTAAATCCAACCTCTCACAGTCTCGTTCAACCATTTACATGCTCACATAATGACACTCCCTCAAACACACACACACACACACACACACACACACACACACACACACACACACACACACACACACCAAAATAAAGTCCTTTGGGTCTTATAATTAAATTATTTATTTATAAAAAATAAAAATAAAAAGATTGGAGGGTTGTGTCAGGAAGGACATCCGGCATGAAAACCTGTGCCAAAAAGATAGTCCGCTGCGGTGACCCCTTGACAGAAGAAGCCGAAAAAAAGTTTTTGTTTATTTGCTTTTGGTTTTTTGGGGTGGGGTTTTTTGTGGCGACCAACAAAATATCCACACACACACACACACACACACACACCGAGGGCTACAGTACCTCCACTAGGGGTACCTACAGTACCTGACATCACATTCCACTTAGCCGAATTTGCTACCAACCTCTCCTGATTTGAAATCGGCTCTAAAGCTGTTGCGGTCAGAATCAATTTAGTTAATTATTCAAGTGTTGCAACCACACATCGAGCCGTTCATGATTTAAACACATTTTAAAGGACACAAAACAACTCTACAGTGAATTTTAACATGAGCCGATAACAATGAGTTAATGAGATGATAGCGAGCTGTTAAGGAATTTAATGCTGTTATACCAAATCCTAAAGAATTGTATACTGTATGTAAATAAAAGCTTGATGTAACTTGTGCTTTTATTGATAGAATTAGATTTATTATATTTATACTTATAAGTAGAATTAGCTGAAACTTGATAAAGTATTATTATAACAATATAAAAATTTATGAAAATAATTTTATTCATGTTTTAATTAATTTAATTTTATTTTATTTTATCTTATTTTATTTTTTTTTTATCTTATTTTATTTAATTCTGTTTTATAAAGTTTTGTACAAAATTAAAAGACCAAACCACATATATTTTAGGAATAAAAATTATATGGTAAATTTGTCACCAGAGCTTATTATAAAATAACAGAAATGATAAAACCACAAACATTTTAGATTAAGACATTATCTATTGTGCGTCAGATTTTAACATGTATTTAACAATTTAATAATAAAATATCTTTTAACAATATATCTTTCAAATCGTTTTTTATCATCACTATTTTCCTTAAAATATGACTTTGTTAATTTTTTTATTACAAGGACTTTTGGCTGTTAGGCGTTGCGGGGCATTAATGAAAAATTTAGCCGGGACGCTATAGAAGAACACAGAAGAATTCACACGGAGCCCAAACGAGGTTTTAAGGAGTCGTTACCGAGCTCTCCAGAGGGATAACAAATTTGCATCTGTGAAGATTTGGTATCAAATTCAGCTGAGTGGAATAGAAGAATGAAAAAGACACATCTGGATCATTTTATGCACTCTTGTCTCTCCTGCTTTCGTTCTTTCTTTAAGCATCAGTCTTTATTAGTTCTTATATGTAGCTCCATTAACAGTGTGTAAAATGCCTTAGAAACACATCATAACATGTAATGAGCATTTACAAAGCCGTGCCCTGTTTCCCAGTGCTCCTTTTCACCCAACAACATTCTGTCACTGTCATGACATTCTTTCCCATTCCAGACTCCAGACCCCCTGCCTACACCGGCTCGAACATTTTCCCCAGTAAATCTGCTCCTGATTTTCCCGCTGTTTATATCTGAGGCCTGTGTGCCAGCGGCTTCTGTAATGATGGCTTTGTTGAGTGCTGCCTGTTTACAGTGTTTGTGTTTCACTAATGCGTCACTCATCCGCTCCCACACGTCCATATGCGCAAAAATCTAACACCTGTCACAAATCAGAGCTGGAGCCTCCGTCTGAGGTGGGAGCCGAGTGTTGTGCAGATGTGCAAAGAGGACCAGAGAGAGAAAGAAAAGAGAAAGACAGATGTGAGACTTGGAGGAGAACAAAGAGACTGCAGACAGAGAAGAGGAGCAACAAAACATTAAAATTACTGTCATCATTTAAAACATTTCTTTTATGTCCAGTAATCTTTTCCATGAACAGACAAACATACAAGGGCTCTTCATTTCCCATAATTCCCTGATCACAAATCGACAGGCTTTGTAGAAACTGCGCACGTGGTAAATTTGCACTTTGGAATGTTTGTAAGGATACTTTCTTCCAACTTGAGTCATGAAATAAAACTGGACTGAGAAAGTTATGTGTGTCCAGAGTTTAGTTATGTGACGGCTTTTGTTGTACCCCTGAGGTTATGCGGCGAACCTGAGAGTAACTCACAGCTTCGATGTTACCTGTAGAGCTGGGAATTTTTGGTAGACTGTAGATTTAGTTCAAATGTTTGTCTAAAATTTGGTCTAAAATGTTTTAGACCATTTTCCTACCACTTTTTTAGTTTGGCCTAAATTATATAAAAAGTGTGAAGTTAATCAAGAAATTGCATTGAATTTATTAAATTATTGAATTGACCAACAAACGATCATTTAAATTACATAATTGATTAAAATCTCACAGCTTTAGTTCCCAGATTTTAAAAAAAATTTATTATAGTTGATAGAAACCAAAGAAATATACAGATGTGTGAAGAGCAGTTTTCTAGTTTTGTCGCCGCACCTCACGGCGGCGGTATGCAGTTGCTGGCTTTGACCACTGAGTGGCGCTATATAACTATAGACTGACACGTCAGACCTTAGTTCATTCTCTCAAGGATTAATGAGCCGCAGCTCCTTTAGAGCCGCACGTGGTAACGGATAAAATCAAGTGTAACATTGTACTTAAACGAATTCATAACCACAGTACTAAAATTACAGTACAATCAAATTATCAAAGTATCAAATTATATGAAAGGTAATATAGGAAATGTTAAAAATATATATACTGAGTATTTGAAAATTATAAACACATTTTAATTGTAGGTGGCACGGTGGCTTAGTGGTTTGCATCAACTTGTTTCGACGGATTTCATTCCCGGCCTGGTCGTATTCCCGCCTCTGTGTGCATGGAGTAGGTTTGCTTGGTGGGTTTCCTCTGGGTGCTCCGGTTTCATCCTACAGTCCAAAGTCATGCAGATTAGGCTAATTGGCTTTCCATAAATTACCCATGATCTGTTATGTGTGTGTGTGTGTGTGTGTGTGTGTGTGTGTGTGTGTGTGTGTGTGTGTGTGTGTGTGTGTGTGTGTGTGTACCTGCGATGGATAAGCACCCTGCCGCGTGCCCCATGTCTCCTGGGATAGGCTCCAGGACCCTGAATACAGGATAAAGCGGTATAGACAATGATGAGGATGACAAATTATAATTGTAGCTCATAGAAGAGCATTTGATCCAGAACATACTGATGTTTACCATTTCATTATATATTTGTTATATTGTGAGCCGATGCATGGTGTCATCCTGTATGCAGGTAATCGGTTCGTCTATGCCATGTTTGAAAGAATTTAGTATAAATACTGGGTCCAATTCCTCATGCCAAGTCATGATGAAAAGTCCTGTTGGATGCAGTAACAACCCAGTAAGCACGAGTTAACGAGATGAGAGGCGCATTGAGAACCTGACAGTGATGTGGTTAGAAAGTAGTATGTAGACACATTTTTCTATTTTGACCCGGGTTCCGCTGCATTCTTCGATATTTTTGGGACGCAATGGGAACTTCATGGTCTTGGTCGGGAACTGACTATGGCATGTCTGTTAACTACATTTTTTTCACAAAATTTTAGGCTGAATTTTCTGTAATTTTGGATTTAAAGCATCAAACAAGACAAAGAAGGAGTTTCATTCCCAAGAACTGACATCATCTGTGATGATCTTCTTTCACATTAAGTTAAAATATCTGTAGCTGTCTTTCAGTTTGGTACAAAAAAATGCTTAAAAAAAATACTTCTTTTTTTTTTCCTTGCTTTTCCTTTAACTCGCCTCTGCCTACCTTCTCCCTGCTGCATTCCAGCGTGTGTTTGTGTTCAGAGAGGGAAAGGGGCACTGTTGCAGAGAAAGTAGCCAACAAGTCTTTTAAGGACTTCGGTTTGCTTGGAATGCTTTCTAACCGAGTCATTCTTGGCATCGTGTTGGTTTTCCAAACCAGGGAAATGCCGTGCTGGGTGTGACATCACAACAAACCATTGCAACCACTGTTTTTTTTTTAGGATAAAGTGCATTCTAGTTCATATACGACAATCTGCATTATAAAATAACTGTTTTTGTTGTTGTTGTTGTTGTTGTTGTTGTTGTTTTCCTTTTAAAATGTACACTGCTTTTTCATAAGAGGGCCAGAGCTTCTGTCATTCTTTATTAAGCAGTACAGTCCATCTGTCATGTGATAAATGTAAAATTAGAGAAATGCAGAAATTAATTAAATACAAAGTTAACATTTGAATGGAATTATACTCCAATAAGCAAATTACTTGCTTTTTTCTAATCATCCATAATTATAGTAAAAAACCAAAGACCAAATAATTTACACTGTCAAGTTTTTTTTTTTTTTACTTAGTTTTGTTCTAAGATTTTATAATAGGCCAAATGTCCTTGTTGAAGCAACAAGATGCATTGATTTCCTGAATAATACAATACTTTAAAAGAAATATCAGATTTCCCTTACTCCCCTTACCTTTTTTAACTTATTAAAAATTATAAAAATGATTTAAAAAAACGTATTAATATTATTTCAAAAATGTACAGTAGAAAATGAATTCAGCTTTTTAAACCAATGTTTTTAAACACCAATGTGTTTTCTTTTTTGTTTTGTTTTTATAATTATTATTATATAGTTGTATCTATACAGTATTTAAGGTATTAATCAATTCCTTTTTTCAGGTGTTTTGCTAACTTTTTTTTATTATTATTATGCAGGTGTTTGGCTAAACATTTTTCCCTAAATGATGAGCCAACATCTTTCCATCCCTATTGGTCTAATTTTGACATTAATCACATACACTCATGGGCCACTTTATTAGGTACACCTGTTCGACTGCTCGTTAATGCAAATATCTGGTCAGCCAGTTACACGGTAGCAGCTCAATCCATTTAGGCATGTAGACACTGTCAAGATGATCTGCTGAAGCACCAAACTGTGGAAGGAAGCTGATTTACTGATGCTGATCTACTGGGATTTCACATAACCATTTCTAGTATTTATAGAGAAAATAAATGCCTTGTCAGTGCCAGAGAAGAAAAGCACAGCTTTTGTCAGCTTAGAACAGGAATCTGAGGCTTCAATACACAATATAAGATCCTGTATCAAGCGGGAGGTGGTGGCATAATATGCCATGGCACAAACATACAGTAGAATCATTTCAAACGGGTTTCTTGAGGATGACAATGAGGTCACTGTTCTCAAATGGCTTCCACAGCCACCAGCTCTCAATCCAATAGAATACCTTCAGAATATGTTGGAACGGGAGATTTTCATTCCTTAATTTGAGCTACAGCAGCTTTTCTATTGGATCGGACTATACGAGCCAGCCCTCACTCCCTATGTACATCAGTGAGCCTTGGCCACCCAGTTCACCGGTTTTCCTTCCTTGGATCACTTTTAGTACTCGTATGTCGTGACCACTGCAGCCTCGGAACATGCCACAAGAACTGCAGTTTTGGAGTTGTTTTGACCCAGTTGTCTAGTCATTACAATTTGGACCTTCTCATCGTAGGTACATTTTCATTATCTGGCAGCTGGAAGTGGGTGGGATATACAGTATTCGGTAGCGGGTAAAAAAAAAAAAAATCCTGAAGTTGAGACAATTGTTAAAAGCGCTATAGAAATAAAATTGAATTGAATTGATCTGAATGGAAAATTTTGTTGGAAGCAGAAAATACGGATTTGCATCCAAGCATAATGATTTGAATGACTTTAACACGTGCCAGATTATGATGGCGCTAGTATACTGTAGGTCAAATTACTGAAAAGGTTAATGTTGGTGGTGAGGAGTCATAACACCAGGTGCATCACTGTTATGGAGGCAAAAAGGGGATCTACTGAATATTAGGCAGGTGGTCATAATATTGTGGCTGATTAACGGTGGCTTAGTGGTTGGCACTGTCACCGTTCACCTCCAGCGTCCGGGTTCGTTGGCGTCGTCGTCGTTCGGGTCTGGATGCATGGAGTCTGCATGTTCTCGCCTTGTTTGGTGGGTTTCCTCCAGGTACTCCAGTTTCCTCCCACAGTCCAAAGATTAGGCTAATTGGCATTCCCAAATGAATATGTGTATGTATGTTGACTGGCGGTCCTACCACGGTTGTAAAAATGTGAATAAATACAATGGTCGCCATTGGCCTCCATGGTCCCTAGTTGACTTCTTATCTTAAATGGGTGGATAAATATATACAGAATCAAGCAAAAAAAAATTTACACACACTTCAAGAAAAGAAAACCTTTTTAATATGTATAAATATTTGAATATATATATATATATATATATATATATATATATATATATATATATATATATATATATATATATATATATATATATATATATGTCTAGATAACCCATGTTATCTAAACTAAGTTTTGGATTTGATTTCAATAGACTTTCCAATCTAATGCTGGATGAAGATGCTACACACATAAAAACAATTTAGTGCACTTTCAGCTCTTAGTCACCATTTTGGTCAGTCAATAGAAAGCAGCAGTAATAAATACTCATGCACGAATACTAAATCTGTGATAAAGCTTCGTGTATCACCCGAAGCAGTATTCTTCTGTTTGATGTATTGGTGGCTTGACAGTTCTCTAATGTGAGATGGAAAGATAATGTAGGCCATAATCAAGTCCACACACTGAACGAAAAAAGAAAAAGAAAAAAAAAATATCGAACACAATCATTCACTCGGCCTTCTCATAATGGGAATTCATTCCCGGCCCAAATGGAAATGCACGGTGATCTGTTACCACAGCTTGGTCGACTCCGACTCTAATTGTTGCTAAAAGGTTGCACGTTCGCTGTCTTTCCTCAGACCTGCGTTTAAACGTGACTCATTCTGACGTCAGTGGGGCTGAAACACACCCTCGTGGTTGCATGATGTCAGCCAGCGAATTTGTTCAGAAGTGAGCCGTGCTCCTTTCTTTTTCCCCCCTGCCTTATTTCTCTGTCCTTAGAAGGCTCGGTGTTTCGACAGGGGTTTGCACACCAGAGCCCGAGCGGATCTCGAGAATGGTGTGACCTTTCCTGCTTCTGTTCTCGGCTCTGGGCGCCGAAACACGCGCTCAACTCACAAACAAAACAAGACCAGTTCCTTTTACACGTCAAATAAACGGGGGTATTTTTTTATTACCTGTGTGTGGAAATTTAAGTGGTACACGCGGCTATTATTTCCCTCTCAGGGTGCTAAATAAGCTTGACAGCTAGAGCCGAGAGTGTGTGACAGAGTGTCAAATGGTGACCCTGCGTTTCTCTCGCATTAACACAGCCTTGTATCTTTAAACAGCGGAGATTATTTCAGTAAGGGATAAGCTTGTAGTGATTAACCTCCTTCATTCTTGTCTTATTCACCTCCTCCCCTCTTAGTTAGAACAGAACTGGCCAAACAGTTGTGTGTGTATATATATATATATATATATATATACATATAAACTAATTATGTCATATAAAATTCTACAGGTTGGCACTTTAGACTTTCAAATGTTTACTTGCTCTGTGAATGCGAGACTACAAGACTATTCCTGGACTGTGTCCTTGCTTTCAGGCTGTTAATGTTATGGGCGTGAGCCAAACTCAAGCCAATACCCTTCCATTAGAGGGAGGAAATATCTGAGGTAATGAGCTCGGTCTCCATTAATCATATTTATTTGAAACTAAGTACCAGGTTGTAAAATTCGGAACATTTGGGGAAACCTGTTATCCGGGCTGGAACTCGATACAATGCAACTGAAATAAAATTACATTTCTGGAACATTTCTTGTCGTTTTAAGATTCCATGCAGTGGGTACTGTACGTCCAAGGAGCTCGGTGAAGATCTGCGAAAGAGAAAGACAGTTTGACATGACAATGAGCTGTTTTTAAACAACTGCAAATTCCAAGATGAGTTCAAACTACACATTAGTACAAGTTATCGGGAGAAATAGCCACTTTGACAAAGTCTGGAGGAAATTGGTTCAGATGGTCAACCCAGGAACCACCAAAGCTCAAGAACTAGAAGCTGCTGGAAGTGCCAGTGTCACTGTCTACACTCGAGCAGGTTTTTACAAGGCTGCCATTAAACTAAGAAAATCCACACTTTCAAGCTGGAGTAAAGTTTGCAGCTGAACACATGGGCAATGAAAAAGCCTTTTGGACTGTTGCCAGTTCTGACCAATTAGCAGCCTTAACATTAAAAACCTCAGCATTCAAACCACCCAGGTGCCACTGGGACAGCCCTGGCCTCTCTTGGGTGTGTGCCGTGGTGTCTGGCAGTGGATCTTTTGGGTGCTGTGGTTTGCAGGGTGGGGCCTCAGCGGATCGGGCTTGTTTCTCCGGCCCATCCCATGGGTGTCCAAAAAGAGTTTTCAGTCCGGATCTTTTCCTTTTCCATGTGTAGTGTGCTGTGGTGCGTCTTTCTATAGTGGAAAGCATTGACATTTTTTCAGCAATTTGTACTCTATGTATACTTTTGGCCCTGTGTAAATTTCAGAAAACCCAAAATAAATTGAAACGAGTAATTTTTTTTTATTATTAATGATGTATGCTGTACAATCATTCTGCACAAGACAAAAAGACCAGTTGAAATTCTTCACTTCTAACCCCAATATTGACATGACATCACTGTTCATGAAAGGGGTACGTAAACTCCTGAGTGCAACGGTAATTTATTCTGCTTAAAAGTAGCTTTTGACTATCATTAGCTAAGTAAAATCTGTTACTTTAAAAACAATAACATATAATAGCAAATGATTTCTTATAACCTCGCACTTTGCATTATAGTCATCACTGCTGTGTCACTTTACGAATGATTTCCTCTCGTTAACATGAGATGATAACAACGTCACTGAGTAACTGCACTCGCCTGAAGTGTAAAGTCTGAATGAAATCAATTAATAGGGTTACGCCTAAGGAGGCACATTGTGTTACCCCCAATAAAGCATGTGTGGGTTTAGCCTGCGCTCTGGCTCACTAGGTGATAACAGGATTGGGGACGTCGACATAATTGAATTAGCGTGGCCTGGAATTAGATGTTTGAGGGCCATGCAGGTGTGTGTGTGTGTGTGTGTGTGTGTGTGTGTGTGTGTGTGTGTGTGTGTGTGTGTGTGTGTGTGTGTGTGTGTGTGTGTGTGTGTGTGTGTGTGTGTGCGTGTGTGTGTGTGTGCGTGTGTGTGTGTGTGTGTGTGTGGAAGTGAGAGAAATAGACTAAGACAGCAACAGGTGCTGTCTAATTTTTGTTACAGGCTATGTGTTCTAGCTGGCTCAACGTCATCTGATCAAAGTTTTTTACAGAAACTGCATCTGGCCGCATCTGAAATGACTTTCTGTGCATGTCTTAAAGATCAAACACTTTGACAAACAGTGTAACAGTCTTGAAATGCAAATTCTTCTTTCTAATACTCACTCACTCACTTACTCGCTCAATGTCTGAACCGCTTTATCATGTATACGAGGCTGCGAGGGGCCTGAAACCTACCCCAGGAGCTGTACTGTATGTGTTGTAGGGCACAAGGCGGGGTACACCCAGTGGCAAATCACTGCAGGGATCAAACATACAGACATTCACACACATATTCACGTATTCTACAGACAATTTGGAAATGGCAGTTAGCTTAATCTGCAGGTCTTTGGCCTGTAAGAGGAAACTGGAGGACCGGGAGAGAACTTTCAGCCTCTACAGTATGTACACAGATACCGAGGCAGGAATCTAACCCTTGACCCTGGAGGTGCAAACCGGTGCTAAGCACTACACACTGTTTTAATACTTTTTAAAGACATTTTATAAAATGTTTCTTATAATTTTCCATCATAGCCTTAATAATTCATGTAACCTACAAGGTAATGCACTACATTTTTCCAGTAACTGTCAATCTAAAATAAATAGCTGTGCTGGATATTGAAGGTTGCCAAAAAGCTCTGTCTGTTTAGGCCAACCAGATAAAAAGAAAGAATTATTACAAACTTTTTTTTTTTTTTTTTTACAAGCCTTGACAGCGCTAACCCAAACTGACCCTTGCAATCATATGAGTCAGCAGTCACATGACCATGTATAAACTTATCTACAGTACAGTACTTATTTGGCTATATTTAATATTATTGTAATTCTTGAGAACTAGGACAAAAGTTTTTTCATCTGAAAAAAAAAAAACTTTATTATTTCTAAAAACTGACTATATGTTGTTGCACTGTATTCGTTATCAAACCCTGTTATGGAACCTCCCAGTCGTAACATTTTTGTTCAATAACAAACCATTTCAGTGCATTACAGGATTTTTGTCAATACCATTTGACATTAAAATATGTATTTAAATTGTATATATATATATATACCTATGTCATTAAATATATACAGTATATATTTATTATTTACAGTATATTATTATATTATTATATTTATTAATATTTTTGTAATGTTTTTTTAAATAATATATATATATCCTTAATGTTAAAAATTCTAATAATTCGTTAGAAATACTGTGGGAACAATTTACTCACAAAAAAACAAAATTATATATATATATATATATATATATATATATATATATATATATATATATATATATATAAATCAGTTTTTGACCTATTTGAAAATGTGAACCCTTTGTCTGGGCAAGGACTTTTTCAGGTCTAATGTGGACCCTTTTTATCAATTGAAATTTTAAGTGGGATTGAAAAAAAAATTGTTATTCTTAAGTGGTTCATTTTATAAAATCGATCATAATAAGAATATGAATTATTTCTGAAGTTTACAGAAAAACACAATATTTTTAACAGTGACTGATATAGTATATTTCATGAATGAAGTCTAAATTGGCCCTATATGTAAATATGTGTGTGTTTGTACATGTATTCCTGCCTCATGTTCAGTTTTCCCGGGATTGACTCCGTATCCTTTGTGACCACAACCACGATAAAGCACTTCCTTAAAATGAAAGCATGAATGTGGTTAGCTAGATAACATACAACCTTTATCAAATATCAGGGGCGTTCAAGTCAAGCCGGGACTTTTGGCTGTACAGAATAACAGATGACAGTTATGAGAGTAAAAACTCTTTTTTATTTCTCTATATTATCTCCTGCTACGCTAATGCACTTATCCCAGTGTTTCACTAGTGCTTGAATACCATCACGGTAGAAAGTGTTTTTGGATCAGATTGCCTGCTTCACGTTTGAAATGCTGGCCTCCCAGGAACTCCTTTAATGACCCAACCATGTGGAAATTATTTGAAGTGATGTTAGGACTGTACGTTGGATGTGGCAATACTGTACCTCCCAGCCGAGTTCCTGTAATGTATAATCTGTTCATTTTTAAAGATCAGGCTGAATGTTCACAGCAATGACTGAAGTGGGGGCCAAGCCACCTCGGCTGGGGTACTGTACAGCCTTTTTTATAATATTTGCATCATTCAAATATTAGTGCAAACAGTCTCATCACCGTCCTGTGCTTCTGTAAATGTCAATGGGTTTTACCCGTTCATTCACAAGAAATTTCATCAAAAGTCCCAGTTTGACTTGAATACCCTTCATATTATATCAAAATCACACATATTCTCTGTCTCTCCTTTTAACACACACACACACACCACACACCACCCCCCACACAACACACACACACACACACACACACACACACTCACCGATGGCTATAAATTAATTTCCCACATGTTTAGGTGGTGTCCTCATTATCTGTCCCTTTATTTTTAGCTCCTGCGCTAAAGAGATCGTAAACTCTGGAGGTCAGGTCACCGGTATGAGCCTCATATCGTCTCTCAGCATGACCCAGAAACAGAAAATACACTCCTCATCCATCGCCAGTATAAAGCCATGTACAACGTTCCAATGATGAGTTCAAGTCCAGCCGCGAGAAGAAGGTGCGCACGCTGCTGCCTGAGTAATGTTTGGACACCTGTTTTGGTCTTTCTGAAACCTCTTACCAAAGCTGTGAGGTGGAAAGAAGTGCTATATCCATTTCAGGTGGTCAGGATCTCGTAGCCTCTTTATTTATTGCGCTCATAAAAGCGCATGTGTGTGTGTGTGTGTGTGTGTGTGAGGTTGAGCGGAAAAATGTGCAAGACAGATGGTGAAGGACTTAAAGCCAACTCGAACGCTGCACGCCAAGACCTGGCTCGTGCGTCGATCAGTGCCACAGGCACGTCAATAAACAGCTAGGAACACAGCTGAATAATTAATGATGAACTAAGATGAATAATTGATGATAAATATCAAAGCCTTAAGCTGGATTCAGAGAAGGGTTCGGTTAGTCACCATGGTGCCGAAAAAAAAAATCGAGTAAAAGCTGAAAAGAAACAAGAAGTGACGGCTCAAACGCTAGAACATTAGCAAAGACTCCTGTAGAAGCAGAAACACTAATCGGTTCTAACAAGGACGATCATTTCTTGGAAGATCATTTACAGTATGTAACTATCTATTCTTAATTCTAGCTCTACTACCTGCTTAATAGCGCTCACCTAATGTCTTTTTTTCATCCTTAAATCCGAATGGCACATAAACCTGTCAGAAAAAAAATAAATAAAAAAAGAAAGTATCTGTAATCTGTATATGAGCTGACACCTAATAAAATGAGCTCTAGAGGTTTATTCTGGTTTATGTCAGTGTTCATAAAAGCTCATTTAGGTGGTACATACAGCTTTATGACTTTAAACGATGTAATGTAGAGACAGCCTACAATAACAGATGGCGTGAGGGCCAAAACTTTTATACCCAACAACAACAAAATAATTCATAAACCTGCAAAAGTGAGGCATTCCCATTGCCATCGCAAACTGTTTCACAAAAAGCTCATTTGCATACCGAAATCTGATAGGCTTATGTAATTTATGATGCAAGAAATTGTTTTCGCCTGTTACTTTATTACATAATAAACATTTTCAGTATCACTCACTTATCATCCATACTGCTTAGTCCTGCATACATGCTCATGAGAGCCCTGGAGCTGATCCCAGGAGGGCACAAAGTGGGGGAACACCATGGTCATGGTGCCAATCCATCGCATTTACACACACACACACACACACACACACACACACACACACACACACACACACACACACACACACACACACACACACACACACACACACTATTTTTTGCATGGGAACACCAATTAACCTAATCTTCATGTCTTTGGATTGTGGGAGGAAACCGGAGGACCTGGAGGAAACCCACCAAGCACTGGGAGAACATGCACTGGAACAAATTCCATGCACACAGACCATCCGATGAGGAGGAGAGTGCAAATTGAACCCTTATCCTGGAGGTGCAAGGCGATGTTGCTAACCACTAAAGCCACCATGCCAGTTGCTGTTGTTTGTATTTATTATTATCATTATCATTATTATTATTATTAAGAGACTGTTTTCCTGGAAAAACAATGGGGTGGGGAAAAAAACCTAAACAAAAAATGCCAGTAATCTCAGAATTCCCACTCCGCACCTGCCTGCAGTATTTTCTTATTTAAAAAAAAAAGAGGGTTTTATCTCTACTGTCCAATAAATCCCATAAATCTTGAACAGTATACCTGACAATTCGTTCTCGCCTGCACGAAAGGTACATTAAATACTGCTCTCTTGCACGCTGGTTTACATTACAGTAGGCTACTTACTTATATAAGTGTTATGTAGAGCTTTATGGTTCTATGCAATGTACTGTAATGTAGAGATGAGAAAATCCACCTTTATTATCAATAACAATAACAAAAAAAAAAGCATGATCATGCAAATGAAAAAAAAAAAAACCCTGAATTTCCATGGAAACTGTTTTCATGATTTCACCTAATTTGCATACAGGGACCTGATAGGCTTGAATAAATTATGATGTAATAACATTTACTTGTTACATTGTTCAACTTCAACATTTTTAGCACTGCTGCAGAAACAAAAGTAAATCAAACAAAAACCAAAAATTTCTTAGTTTAAAAAAAAAAAAATATATATATATATATTTTTTTTTTTTTTTTTTTTTTTAAACTAAGAAATTTTTGGTTTTTTTTTTTTTTTGCCGGGGGTTGTTTTGTTAGGTTTTAAATTACAACATCAGGCAGTACATAAAGTGCAGTAGGTGAAATATCACATTTTTTCATTTTGGCAAAAAATTGTTGATAAAAACACCTTATATTCAAAGGAATCAATAGACTAGATTTATGCCAGCTTGATGGCATTTATGCAACTTTTTATGACTTCTAAATTGTGATTCTATTAATCAATGAATGTGGCTCATGTTGACAAAAAAAAACTCTTATTGTTAACATGTCTTTTTTTTATTTTTATTTTTTACATACAATATACTTCAAACAAATTTTTGCCTTATTTTGAGAATCGTCCTGATAGTCTACTAAGGATCAGTGGATTCTGTGTGCTACTGTGGCCACGGTGGAAAGAAACCCAGAAGAAAAAGAAGAGAAAACA
>JAAGKR010000420.1:56639-64139 GCA_011419295.1 Clarias macrocephalus
ACTGCTCTCTTGCACGCTGGTTTACATTACAGTAGGCTACTTACTTATATAAGTGTTATGTAGAGCTTTATGGTTCTATGCAATGTACTGTAATGTAGAGATGAGAAAATCCACCTTTATTATCAATAACAATAACAAAAAAAAAGCATGATCATGCAAATGAAAAAAAAAAAAACCCTGAATTTCCATGGAAACTGTTTTCATGATTTCACCTAATTTGCATACAGGGACCTGATAGGCTTGAATAAATTATGATGTAATAACATTTACTTGTTACATTGTTCAACTTCAACATTTTTAGCACTGCTGCAGAAACAAAAGTAAATCAAACAAAAACCAAAAATTTCTTAGTTTAAAAAAAAAAAAATATATATATATATATTTTTTTTTTTTTTTTTTAAACTAAGAAATTTTTGGTTTTTTTTTTTTTTTGCCGGGGGTTGTTTTGTTAGGTTTTAAATTACAACATCAGGCAGTACATAAAGTGCAGTAGGTGAAATATCACATTTTTTCATTTTGGCAAAAAATTGTTGATAAAAACACCTTATATTCAAAGGAATCAATAGACTAGATTTATGCCAGCTTGATGGCATTTATGCAACTTTTTATGACTTCTAAATTGTGATTCTATTAATCAATGAATGTGGCTCATGTTGACAAAAAAAAACTCTTATTGTTAACATGTCTTTTTTTTATTTTTATTTTTTACATACAATATACTTCAAACAAATTTTTGCCTTATTTTGAGAATCGTCCTGATAGTCTACTAAGGATCAGTGGATTCTGTGTGCTACTGTGGCCACGGTGGAAAGAAACCCAGAAGAAAAAGAAGAGAAAACACACACTTAGCCGAGGAATCTTTGGAATTTGTGGAAGCTCCTTATAACTCCACCATCCGTTTGTCTTGGAGGTAGACCGGTTTGCTTGGCAGCGGCCTGTTTTCAGCATTTCTTCTTATTTTTCCACAAAAGAACAGATTGAGCTTGGAGCAAGACGAACGGAATTAGAATGGTTTAAAGTTTACATGCTTCCAGACAGTTTTGCACCTTAAATAATACACGCACAAAAAAACAACAACAACAACAACACGAGCTTGTGATGGTTAAGCTTCGACACCTCTGGTAATCCATCATCAACCAATCATCAGTCGTGTTCTTCATGCAAGTCTTTCAGGGCCTGATGGTGAGCACCACTGGGCTCTGTGAAGGGAATCCACCGGCTCAACAGGCTTTTTAGACATTTAGCTGACTTTACATGTCAGCCGTGGGCACGATTCATAATGAGGTCCCATTAGAATCTGAAAAGGAACATTTACCTGAGTGCTGATGAAAGAGGCTGTTTTGTATTTTAACGGACATCTCCATAGCAACAGAAAGAGGTCACATGGCCCGGAGTCTGTAAACGTTTCACCAAATATCATCAATGCTAAAAGCTTTTCCTCTTTCAAAAAAAAAAAAAAAAAAAACAAGAAGAAGAAGAAGAAAAAGAAGAAGAAGAAAGTGAATTAATAAAATGAATAATTGAACTTCACTTGAGGTTTGACATATATGAAGTGTCGCCTTCAATCAAAAATATTATAAAACAACACCGTTTAAGTTCCTGGAGGTAAAAACTAAGGTGATAAGGAGTAATTCTTTATAATGGAGACATCCTGCTCCTTTGCTCAGTCGCTGATGAGAACTAATGGGCAAGATTGAAAGTCTCAGGCCACTCTTTATCTCATAAATCACTGTCAGTAAACTATCGAGAAGGTGATTTAGGCTCTAACGTCTCTCATTCCCTGCTAACTCGTCCTGCCATTTCGATCTTGCCTTCGCTTCATTTACATATATATCACCATCTTGTACATCTTGTCATATTGGCACAATGTGTCCTGCTTTTATGTCCTCATCCCTATCATCCCTCTCTCTCTCTAGCCTCTGTTACTCTCTGTCTCTTCCTATCACTCGCTTCCTCTGTCGGAGTCGGCAGCGTTTGAAACTTTTTCTTCACCCAGTCAGAATCGCTCAGCTTAATTGGACGTCGCAGACATGTGCAAGGCTTCTCACGTGTTAAAAGAAAGATCCACAGAGCAGCAGAGTCCAGGTGAATACTGAAGTACCCATTAAATAAAAATTGAGAATTGTGGTCGACGATGGTGGAAATGTATCGCTTGTGATGGAGGATATGCTGAATAGCACCTTTGTATAGAGGAGGAGCTACTCTACCATCAGGTGCAATGTGTACGACCCATGTCAGTTAATGAATAATAATAATAATAATAATAATAATAATAATAATAATAATAATAATAATAATAAAAAATTTAAAGTCATGTCTATAATATTTAAGCTATAGCTAAATTAGTTTAAGGAGATTGTTATAATGTACAGTTCCTTATGAAATTTTGTATTATTATTATTATTATTAATAAATTTATTTATTTATTTATTCCATTAATTTTGAGTGGGCAGCCCTTTAATAAATTGCCCACAAATTAGTGTAAATTAGTGTATTATATTATATTATATTATATTATATTATATTATATTATATTATATTATATTATATTATATTATATTATATGTAGATTTTTTTTTCTGACATTCAACATGCTGTTTGCTTTGCTATATTCATTCAACCTAATATTAATTTTTTGTTTGTTTTCTTTGTATTTCAAAATTAGCCAATTTATATGAGAATAAAGGTGACTTGTTTTTTTTTCTATTTTCCTGTCTGGCTTTTGAAACAATAATCAAATCCTTTACTTTACCAATGACAAACCCCTGCCATCCAGGTTTCCAGAACTGGATTACAAGTTATAATGACTAATCAAGGAGTTTTTTTTTTTTTTTCCTGCTCACAGGACATCTGAATCTCATTATGATCAAATTGGTCCCTGCTACTTACTGCACTTAACCAAGCCTCTCCTCCTTCCTAAGCCAACTCATGCCATGTGCCATGACCTCACCAGGTTTCATGTTGATCTTAAATTCAAGCCACTTGTGCTGCCATAAAAAAAATGGAATGAAAATGGACGCAGAGTCTAAATTCACAGTAGAAACTTTTTTTTTTCTTCTTTTTTTTCAGTTATTAAATTTGATGGTGGGTGTTTTGTTTGTGCAGGAATGAAAGGAGAAGCAGAAACACGGTGTAGCTGTTGATCTTCCAGTTTAAAATTTAAGCACTTGTCAAACATGGTTGTTCATAAATATTTCTGATTGGTTTCATCTGGCTGCGTGACTTGAATGACATTTAAATTCTTGTACAAGCCCACATTTCTCTCTCTCCTACACACAAATACAAATTGAAAAAAAAAATACAGTTGCCTTTTCCCCTATTTCCTTTATATACCATTTAAATCTTACTAGATGTCTCTGTTGGTTGTCAGTCAGTTTTCGTGTTAAGTAAGATGTCAGAACTGTATTTTTTTTTCCCCACTAACAAAAATACTCTTCTGAATTATACATTAAAGTGTGTACATGTGCATATAGTGTGTGTGTGTGTGTGTGTGTGTGTGTGTGTGTGTGTGTGTGTGTGTGTGTGAGATACACACACACACAAACACGCACACACAGTGAGAGAACATAGATCAGCAGTTCACTGGGTCTCTCTAGGTAGCACTGCTTTAGAGCAGACAATGCAGTATTCGTACCTCTGCCTCCGCATTACTGCAGCACGGACTTTAAGCACTGCGTTCAATGTGCTCACGTGCAACAAAAGACATTTCCACACCAATGACCATACCGTACCGTTGTCCAAAAGACATCCGCGTCACCAAATGGTATGTTATTAGGCACAGCCATAGTCATACAGAATGATTAAGTGCATACGCATGAATTAGATCTTCCCTTTCCTAATTAAGATCATACATGATACATGGGCTCTACATTTTTAGATTCAGCGTCCTACAGATTTATATGCATTATAAGCCTGAGATCTGATGTTGTGAGGCTTTTAAACTCATTCACAGCTCTTAACAATTACAGACTGGTGCTGTTTTATAGCCACACATCTGAACGGATTAGCAAAGCTGTTACATGGAACATTAGGCGACTGAATTCAAAACTCAAGATCCATTTCCAGAGTCTTAAAACTGCTACAGAATTTGAAGTTTGTCCTCAGTGTTTGCAGAGATAGACAGTGAGAGATCGTAATGTAGTGCTGCAGCAGTAACCACAGTCTAGCCTTCCAAAATGGCAAGCATAAAACTTTGGTTGCCTAAATGGGATATGTGGTGTGCCGCTAGAGCACAGCAGTTAAATCTGAGACAGAGGTGTGTTTGCTTCTAGCCTGAAAAATGCTAAATTTGAGTGATGCAGAAACAGGCGAAACGGGTCCCAAATTTGATTGTAATCACTTGAGCTGGAAAAAAAATAAAAAATAAAAAAATCAACACGTCACATAATTAAAAGATTATAAGGATTTGCTTGTGATTATGCAAAAAATCTAATTAAGGTTAAAAATAAAACGGGTTAAAGGTTAAGGTATTAGGTAAAGGTTAGAATTAACTGTCATATCTTTTATTAAATACTACGAAATCCAAAGAAATGCATGTCTTCAAAGTTTGAGTGCAACAACGCTTTTTTCTTAATTCATCTTACTATATTTAATATATTTAATTAATCATATACACTAAATGTGTTATTGAGATTCACTCATCCATTTAATTGCATAATCAGATCCAGACCGAGTGACAGTTCTATCCGGACCCTGATGCTTTTCTGAAAATAATTCTGGGAATAATCTATCTACAAGCAACCGTGGACTTTTTTTTTTTCCTCAAGGTGGGCGTGGCTAGACTTGTCGCTCAAAAGAGCAAATCAACACAATGTTTTAGCGTGTATAGACAGAATGTATGAAAGAAACAAAAACTCAACACAGCATGGCTTAATTCCATGGGCGGATCTACCGGGGTGGCATGGGGTGGCACGGGGTGGCAGTTGCCACCCTAAGAAAAAGCCTTGCCACCCCATTTGCCACTCCACCACTAGTGTCCTAGTGTTCTAAAAATAAAAGAGTTTTTTAATTTATCTGACGTTCCAATCCAGAGGTTCAAGTCAATCACACATCAGCCTTTATTTCATTTTTATAGGACAATGTAAAAATGTGCACCCTAGTGTATACACCGAATAAGAATAGCGTTCCTTGAATCCACAAAAACCATGCAAGCATGCTTGCTTCAGTGTTGCCACCCCTCATAATTTTAATGCCACCCCCTTGCCACCCCATGAATAATTTTCTAGATTCGCCCCTGCTTAATTCAAGGAAAGGAAAGTAGACTATGAAAACTAAACCTTCAAAGATGAATGGACAGATCAATATATGTTTATTCTTCCTGCAGAACGTTTAAAACAAGTTTCTTTTTTTATAGGTTCTAATACCATGGCACTGTTGGGGCAAAACATATCCGCAGCAGTCCACGGTCAGGGCGTGTAAAATACCCGAACTGAGAGCCCGGTATGACAGAGCAACCAGAGTCCTTTCAGATTCATTCACAGCCCAGCATTGTGCAAATGAAAATTCACTAAAGACTAAATAAAGATTGTTGTTTTTAGTCCAGACGGCACGGTGGTGTAGTGGTTAGCACTGTCGCCTTGCACCGCCAGGGTCCGGGTTCAATCCCCGGCCAGGCTCGATTCCCGTCTCTGTGTGCATGGAGTTTGCATGTTCTCCCCGTGGTTGGTGGGTTTCCTCCGGGTACTCCGGTTTCCTCCCACAGTCCAAAGACATGTAGGTTAGGCTAATTGGCTTTCCCAAATTGCCCGTAGTGTATGAATGAGTGAGTGTGTGTGTCTGTGCCCTGCGATGGATTGGCACCCTGTCCAGGGTGTACCCTGCCATGTGCCCGAAGTCTCCTGGGATAGGCTCCAGGCCCCCCCCCCCCCCGTGACCCTGTATACAGGATTAAGCGCTATAGATGATGAGTGAGTGAGTGAGTGTTTTTAGTCCATACAGTACAACTACAAGGGAATATACAAGACCATCAACGATTAACCTGTCCACATGTTTAATGTTGTTTCTGAAAAAATCACAATAAATATTATTCAAATGGTATGGAAATTTAAAATTGCTTATTTTTATAGACTTACAATCAATGCATATACAGTATGAAGATCTAAATCCTAAACGGAAACATAAAAGTCGGACCTCGGCTCGAAGAAAATTTTACTGACTGAACCTTAAATTTTATTTTAGTACCCTTGTCCTGGGTGATCCCCAGATGTTTCCACTCTGGCTAAGAGAAATAATCTTTTCAGTGGAAACTGGAACCACTTCAGGGTCCCTGTCCAGTCAGACATACAGTATCTCACACATGCTCTACTGTGAGTTGACCAAAGGGCATTCTTGTAATGTGCCCTTACCACCAAAACTGTCTCAGTTGGGAAGATTGTCCAGCCCTATTATAAAGAGTAAGCCCATCAACCGTGTGTAATAACATTATTTTTTTCTTCCTGTGCTTACAACCTAATTATTTCACTGCCCATAGATCATGATTATAGGTAAGAAATGTAACATAGACAGATGGGTAAACAGAGAGCTTCGTCCTCAAACTGAATTCTTGCTTTACCACAGACTGGTACAGCGACTACAATCTCTTCTACTGGATTCATATTAATCATCCCATGCTCTTATCAATATTTAATAAGCTAACAAGATACATTAACTCTACTTGGGGCAATGGCCACCCAATTCATCTCCAAATTTGCTCATGTGTGCATTCCCACCCACTAGTCATCTGTACAATAGTCAAATGATTGCAGACAGGGTGACGTTTAAAATACATTTAATCTGAAATTCTTGCAACCTACTTGAATTAATGTTGCCGGCAGGTTTGGATGAAATGAAAGACGGAGACAAGAGGATTGTTGTGACTCAACATATGCTTTATTTTCTTCTTAGGTTTTCTTTGTGAACTACTTTTTTTTTTTTTTTACCCATAATTCTCATTGTAAAACTGCACTTACGAAGTCAGGTCCTTGTTGACAAGCTCTGAAGATTATTCACACGGATGCTTAATCACCCACTTTTGAGGTACAGATATTAACTACACATATTCTTTGCAGGTAAATATGACCTCCTGATCATCTGACTCAGAGCAGAGCCCTTGACCACGTCCCTGCCAACACATACCCCCATAGCTCCTCACAGTTTGTGGAACTGTCCGTCCAGCAGTGGACTTGGCCCACCCCAATTGGGTTGAATGCAAATCAACTACAGCCAGCTTAAGCAGAATATACTAAATGGAGATGTATTTGTTGCCATCATTCATGTGGTGGAGGCACTGAGGCATTGTGTGGTCTGAGAATAAGAGAATGAGGACCCCCCACTTGTTGGCCAGTACTCTAGCGTGTATACGCTGAACAGGGCAAAAAAAAAAACTTTTTGACACAGACATGGTAGTCAAGGGATTCGGCCCACGTCCCTTCTTAAGATCCTGTGTCAAGTAAATGGTGCCTCATATAACTCACTGAGCAGTTTGCCAATTTAAGGCATTGGGTACACATGAAATTTTGACAA
>JAAGKR010000420.1:69139-79139 GCA_011419295.1 Clarias macrocephalus
TAATTATTTGGACAGCTTTTTTTCTTAAAAAAAAAAACACATTTTGTATTTACATTTTGTGGTTATCTTTGTAAAATATTTAAATTTATTAGATGATTTCAATCATTTATGTGTGACAAATACGCATAATAATAATAATAATAATAATAATAATAATAATAATAATAATAATAAAAATAATAATAATAATAATAAAGTAGTAGTAGTATTAATAATTAATAATAATAATAATAATAATAATAATAATAATAATAATAGTAGTAATAATAATAATAATAATAATAATAATAACAGTAGTAGTAATAATAATAATAATAATAATAATAATAATAATAATAATATTATTATAATAATATTATTATTATTATTATTATTATTATTATTATTATTATTATTTAAAGTAAAATAATTTTACAGCACTGTACATGCCATGTCCTTCTTTTGGTTAACAGCTCTTTTAAGGCTTAATATGATTAATATTAATCTATTATACAGACTAATAGATGTATCAAATGTTATACGACAATTCCCAACTTTCCTTTTTTGATTTAAAAGGGCAATGTTTGCCAAAAAAATATCTAGGAAATTATGATTTCACTTTGTAACTCCTAAAAAATATATATTGACTGTAAAGTGCTAAGCCATGTGGTTCTCTTAGATACCTTTAGCTAAGCCACCTTTTGCTAACACGGCCATTTTTGAGTAAAGATTAGAAATCATTCCATCCTATTAGTAAACCTAACCTCCTACATCTAATTGAACTAATTGGCAAACTCGCCATTGCAAGTTACAATTACCCCGAGTCCTGGGAAGAATCCCAAGCAGATGGAGAACAAACCCAGCACGGCTCCCAGTACACAAGCATTTTGACAACAGTCGAAGCAATTTCCTTTATAGTTTCCACGGTGAGGTCTGGATTAGTTGTAGTGTCACCATGGAATTAAGCACCGTTCACACCATCTGCAACAAATTAAGAAGATGTGGTACACAGCAGTAAATTCAGCCTTGTCAAGTCTCCATGGATATCTGACTAGCTAGCTTTCAGCGAGGCAGCACTGCTGGTCCGGGCAATACTGTCAATTAGGACAAAGAATCAGGTTCATTCTTAGGTTTGAATTAAATCTGAAATGCACAGCTCTCAATAACTGTATTGCATCAAGGTTAGCTAGAGGCGATTATGTGTGATTCCCTAATTGGGAGGGGTTTTAATTTTAAAATATCCATGTTTTTTGCATCACTTTATCATTTTATTATTTATAATTTCCAGAAATGTGTTGACACTTCACTTACAGTATTAACAGGGTTGAGATGCTTTTAAAACACAGAATTATATTTCTTCTTCTCATGATCTTTTGAAAAAATTATAAAGCAACATTTTATCAAATATGTGGCTTGCGAAATATTAAAAAAAAAAAAAAAAAACAAGGATATTCTTTTTCAGTTTTGATATACACAGTACAGTAGCTTGAGCTAAACTGGATAAATTATTACTATGACAGAGGTTTTGCAATAAATTAAGCATATCTTCAGCCTGTTTGAGCAATTAAAATTTGGCATAGATTATTTATAAACCTACAATTATAAAACATACAGTACGTGGGTATGCTCAGTTCCACCTAGCTCTTTAACCTCCTGATGTTCTCTTTTAGCTCTCCTTGGAGCAAGAAGTCTAATCATTATCTGTCAACAGGAATTCCTTCAATCAATCTTATTTTCATCACCCGTTCCCATGGATACACATGGCTCCAGAGCTTGGTTTGATGGTGGGAGGAACGTTTTATTTGGCTTCTACATTAAATTTTGTTACTCTTTGTTGCATTGAATGCCCTTAAGTGTGATAGCAAGTCTCAATATGTATTGGAATGTGGGCAAAAGAAGAACAGGAACTCTCCTGTAATTTGGGTTGGTCTTCAAATGTCAAACAGAAGAAATATACTGTATATAATACTAAGTATAAAATGTACATTGATTGCATCAAAGTTGTTGTTTGTCATTTTTTAACCCAAACGATGTTTCAAAAACTTACTCGCAAAAGCAGCCAAAGACAAATATAACAAAGGTTTTCATGTTAGCTGATTTATTCAATACTTCATACTGTACAGCTACTGTATGCCCCATTTACAAAGTCTGATGTTTCAATTTTAATTCCATCAAATCAAATCAAATTATCTGTGGTGTAAACATACAGTAAATAGAGATTTTTGGTTTTGGGGATTGTGATGCATTCATTAGACTTTAATATTATTAGACCATCTAGAAAATTTTATTATTATGGGTTTTTTTTTTCATATTTAGAGACATTTTTGGCCTTCTCTAGGTTCATACTTGATACAATAGAATATTGTAGGAAAGTAAATATTATAAGTTGGTAAAATTACAATCATTAAGTATGTAAATAAATTTTCTTTATAAAGCACATTTGAAACAAAAAAATTGTTGAATAAGGTTCTGCATTCAGTAGTACACGTTACATACCCTGTGACTCCTGGAGACCTATTGGGGACATCTTTACGTAAATCCCTAAAACTATTAACTGATAACAGGTAAATATGTCTTAAGAAGCATTGAGTTTTAAAGATCTCCTACAGAAGCCCTGATGGCTAGATAAATAATTAAAAAACATTGTGTAAGAATAAAAATTGTGACTCATCATTTCAAGTCATTCAGGAGAGTTTTGCACTATGGTCAATAGAATGCACTAGATGAAATATGGCGGCACTGTAGCCTAGTGGGCAGGGTATGGGTTTGATTCCTGCCTTGGGGTCAGTGTGCATGAGGTTTGGATGTTCTCCCCGTGCTTGATGGATTTCCTCTGGGTACTCAGGGTTCCTCCCACAGTTTAGATGGCAGATTAGGCTAACTGGCATTACCAAATTGCCCTGTAGTGTGTGAATCTGCATGTGAATTTTGACGCGAGGTCCGACTGTACTATTGTCGAAAAATTAGAATAAATACAATCCCTAGTTGGACTACAGAGGTTAATTTTTTTTGCAAAAATCTAATGATAAATCCGTTATCTCCTGGATGCTTTCACTAAATCCAGAAAGTTTTAATTTAAACAGTGCTTTAAATCACTTTATATTCAAGCTGGTTACATGTCTTCTTGCTATAAATAAATAAATAAATAAATAAATAAATAAATAGAAAAATAAAATTTCCACAAAGATTTTTTGGATGCAACGGTTGGTGTGAAATGGAGACTGAGTGTTCCTTCTTTCTTACATTCAAAAATTCTGAGGATAGGATTTCAACTGAGTGTTTTCTTTGCTGCTTTTCATAAACAAACTCGCATTGGCCATAATTTACTGTAGCAACATGATACAGTAATAAACTTGGGATCAAAATGGAGCTTATTGAACAAGAACTCCGGGAATATGCATAACTTAAAATCAGCCAAAATGCAACTTAATACCTGATTTAATGTGAAAGGTCACAATTATTACAATTAACAAAGAATAATGCTAATAAATGTCAATGGAAAAAAAAAAGAAACGATTCAAAATTCAAGCACGAAAAAAAGTTTTTTTGTTTTGTTTTAATTTGAAAATAGCAACTGAGTAACTGTAGGGCTGCATTAATATAATTTTTTGTTGTTGTTGTCAAAAGCAATGTAGCAATCAAGGGGAAAAGGAGCTACATGTCTCAGCGCTCACTGGGCAGAAGTGCTCTCAGTTTTTTTGAACACTTGCTTCACTTGCTCAATAATGCATTGGAATGTCAAACCACGGCACTCAGAAGTCATTGTTTAATATTTATTTTAATAAATAATACTGATTAATTTTGCTTCAATGGAGCAAGTAGGTCATCCTCACAATCAACAAACGGATACTTGTATTGCAGCCGTTCCTGCTGTTGACATTTTCTCCGAACACAGTCTTCAGGGAGCTTTGATTTGCCTTGTTCATCAACAAATACAGTATGACCAGATCGCTGGTACGAAATACAAGACACAAAGACGCAGCAAAACCATGAATCTCTGCATGATGTGTGATAGAAGTATTTTTTTTTTTGGAAATTGGAAAAAGAACAAGAAAAAATCAGCATCATCAGAATCAGCTTGTAATGATGAATGCACAGTTTTATTAGGTTTGTTCCTTCGTAACCCATTGCGTGAGGTAGTAGGTTTTAGTAGTAGTTACTACTTGATTAAGCATCTTACAAAACCTGCAAAACGACAGGTTTCTTATTACAGCCTTTACGGACAGAGATGAAAGTGCAGCTCTTGTGCACTCAGTGCATCTCATCCTGATTTAATTTTGATAAAACCTAATCATACTCTTCACAAGAAAAAAAATAAATAAATAGAATAAATGTAAAAAAAAAAATAATAATAATCTACGTTTTTTTTTCGTCCAGACCATCTCAAAGCATTTTTGTTCCTTGCTAAATTCCCGCCTGAGGTTATTGTGTTTATGGCCTTGTCACAAACCTACCGTCTGAATCCGGTGCAAGGTCTGTGTGAAGGAGAGACGTAGGAGGGAGGAAGAGTGGGTGAGGAGGAAGAGCAAAAGAAAGTGTGGGGGAGAAGAGACAGAGTGGGAGGAAGGAGAGGACAGAGTGGACAGTAGAATCGATGAGCGTCCCCGCTGGGCCACATGATTGACACGAGGCTGAAGGGGTCGCAGGTGGTGCTGCGTGTGCACACGCACACACACACATACACACACACACACACACACACACACACACACACACACACACACACACACACACAGTCAGAAACTTGCTTCACAATCTCTTAAGCAAAGATATACACTGCACAACTGTATGCACACTCACAAATATGCACACTAGGTTAGACTAAAAATGCATTTTAATCAATGAAACACATGCACACACACATTCACACAATCACGCACATGCTAACACATGCCAGTTTGCAGACATTACACTTTGTATTTTCAAACGACAAAAAAAAAAAAAAAAAACTCTGTACGAGAGTTTTATCATTCCACTAAAAATGCTAGCATTCCTGTTAACGTTAGCTAACGTTAACGCTAAACATCCTTCAGAAAACACATCAGTGGTCGAGATCAATCATGAAGACTCGATCAATACTGGTCTGCCCTTGGTTTCTAAAATATGCCTGCACCACCAATGATAACCTGCTGCTATTCTTCCCCTGTGGGTTAGCAAAGCTTAACATAGCAACCATATGAGAGCAGCCATGTCATCTAGCTAGCATCCATAACTAGCACAATAATTGGAAGTACTTTGCTAATCGTGCAAACAATCAGGAACACCACACAAGATGCTGGACCATTCACACACACTGTGTTAACTTGGATATTTCTTTATTAATTTATTTTTATTTTTATTTTATTGGACCTTTAAAGGACTCGTCAAATATATGGAGCAGAAATACTGCCTGTCTGCATGAACGGTTAGATATTAAGCTTTCAGGATAAAGAAAGACCATGCTTATTAACATGCATTTACATAATCCTTAATACTTCTCTGGTTAGTGTTTTACAGAAGAGGATTATCAGAGGACTTCATATTAACTTAAACACCTTTCCTGTTGTACTAAATTTCCAATATAAATAAAATATTTGAGTTTTTCTCTCCGAATTCCCACTTAAATCTCAAAATTCTGACTTCATTCTGAATTTAAACTGTGAATTTTTCAGAATTATATCTTTTTTTCTAGGAATCATGACTTTAATCAGAAAGACTTTAATCAGAATTTATTTTTTATAGTGGGCCTATTGAGCTACTACTGGGAAATATAGCCTGATTGTTGCTAACAGGTTACCAACATAAAATATTAGCTACAGCAGCGATAGAAAAGAATCCATCCCCATTAAAATAATCACATTTTTTTTCAGCCTGAACTAAAGACAGTCACAGTTTTCGTTTTATCCAGCTTAATTTACTCAGTGCAACGTTTAACATTTAAGTGAAAAATGTAACACTAACATATTAGAGAAAGAAGGAAAAAAACAGAATCACTGATTTGGAAAAGGATCACCTCCTCCTTAAAATGACTTATAAACTCAGGCAGGTGAAGCTAATCACCTTCTCAATGGGACACAAAGCTTTGCACGTCTATCATGCACTTTTTGCCCACTCCTCCTTGCAGAACTGCTCGAGGTGATGGTAACCATTTATCGGCTATAGTCATAAAGTCATTCCACAGATTTTCAGTGGGGTTGAAGTTTGGTCTCTGAGTAGGCAATGCAATGACATTCTCATCTTTCCTCACTAATTTAACCACTGTTTGGTACGTTTTGCTGTGTGCTTTAGGTCATTGTCAAGTTGGCAGGTAAACCTTCGTCCCATTGACAACTTTATGATAGAGGCACCAGATTGTCTTCCCATATTTGAGCTATTTTGTGCATTTATGCTTCTATCCTGACAAGTGCTCCAGTTCCTGCTGTGAAGAAACACCCCCATTAAAGGATATTACCACCTCCATGCTGTACTGTAGGCATGGTGTTATTTGGACGGTGAGCCATATTGGATTTCTGCCAGTCATATCATTTGGTATTGTGGAAATAATTAAATTTTTGTCTCGTATGATCATAACACCTTTTTCCCCTGAGACCTCAGAATCTTCAAGGTGCGACTGAGCGTTTTTTTTCTTGCAACCCTGCCATACAAACCACATTTGTCGAGAAGTTATACTGCTGTCACATGCACATACTGTTGTCACATGACCACTCTGTGTCATAAATTCCTGCAACTGCTTAAGAGTTACTGTAGGCCTCTTGGTAGCTTCTCTGACCAGTTTCCTCATGGATTTTTCATCAGGTTTGGTGTGAAGTCCTGATCCAGGCAGGGTCTGTGTTGTACCAAATACCTTTTACTTCTGAATAATATACTTCACTGTGCTTCTAGGCAGCGATAAAGCCTTTTTTTTGTATCCATCTCCTGACCTGTGCCTGTGCAGACTTTATTCAGGAGATTTTTTTTGTGTGGAAATTGTCCATGATCTTAATCATGTGCAAATCAGTCAGTGATTTGAAACACTCTTCTGTTTATATTGTGTATCTTGACACCATATCTGGGAGATGAGTCATTGAATTTACGTTTAATTGCAGGCTTCACTTATCCAGTGAAGCCACAATGTGCCACACGGAATTCAGATGTGGGGGTAATTTCCAAATTACATGAGGTCCCCAGATAATACTAATCCTGTGTAAATAGGACAATAGTTAATTGTTTGCTTCAGCCGCACTAACAGGGACTGAAATGCTCCAGCTTTTTATGCTGAGCAAATCAAAATGACCAAAGCAGATCACAGTTGAAAGTCAAATTCCTTTGCGTGCCATTGAGAGGGTGATTAGCGCCACCTGATTAGGTTTACAAGTCATTTTAGGAGGGAACTGGTTCTTTTCGTATCATTTCATATCATATCATTGATTCTGTTTTTTTTTTTTTTTCTGTCATGTTGGTATTATATCCTGCACTTGAATGTTAAAAGTTGCACTGAGTAAATGTATAAAACTGCTGAGTAAAACAAAAACTGTCTGTATTTATTTCAGGCTGCAAAGCAACACAATTGGATTATTTTAAAGAGGGGCGATCAGTTAAAACACTCCTGTGCTATTTGAGACTTCGATTGACTTATGAACTTAAGTGATGGAGGTGAGCTTGAGGAACTATGTATTGAATTAGTATTGGTCTTGGTCGACTTTACTTACTGGTCTTATGCATAAACAGATCTGTTCTTGGCCAGTATTTTACCAGCCACTTTGCCTCAGTTGAAAAGTTTAAAGTTTATACTACTGAGCTGAAAATATTGATTTCAGAATTTTTGAGTTTCTTAAAATAACTCAACCGAACTCTTCCAATATCTGGATCAGAAAAACTGCCTGTCTACAAGCACACTAACCCCGTACTCACATACACAAACTAGCTCCCACGATAGACCATATGCACATCTAGACTCACACACACACACACTACGTGCATGATGTCAGACAACATAAACAATCAGTATATTTTGTAATTATCTAAACATTTGAGAATCGAAAAAGTCTTATGTGAATTATTGGTATTAAGCATGAGTGTAAGCAGTTGCTATAGTGAAAGAGGGTTTCCCTCTCACCATCAGTAAGTGTGAGGTTTCATGTGCATGGAGTTACATAATTTATCACTTGGCTTCATGGTATTCTCTTGTGCTATATTTTACGCACACGTTGAGGTCACATCTCAGCCAACCTTCAACATTTATCGCTGAATAAATAATCATATAGCAGGAATTATTCATGCATTTATATAGAGACACACATGCTTGGGTGTATATATGTTCATGCATCTTGCTAGAATAGCTAGAAATGTTGTGTTGGGTTTAACAAAAATTATGTAATTTAAATGATTGAACAGTGTTTATACACCTTGTTGCATTGCTACCCTGGAGCTTTTTTAAAAATATTTTACCTCCCACTCACCTTTTGTTCCACAGAGAACTTTAGGGTGGGCAGTCCTTCAGGTCAAGGTTGGGGTACTGAGATTAGGGTAAACATTAATAAGGTTAAAGTTCCTTAAGTTCAAGCTAAGGTTACTGAATTTAATGCTATCATTACTGAAGTTAAGGTTATAGTTACTGAGGTTAATTTCATCATAACTGAGATTAAGGTTAGAGTTTCTGAAGTTATGATTAGTATTATTGAGGTTGAAATAATTTATAGTTAGGGAATTTTAGTTAAGAGATACTGTAGTTAAATTGAGGTTAGGGTTACTACGGTTAAGAATAGGATTACTGATGTTACATTTAGTGTTACTGTGGTTAAGCTTAGGGTTTTTACAGTTAATCTTAGAGCAACTAGGGTTAAAGGTTAGTGTTACTGTGATTAGAATTATGGTGACTGATCTTAAAATTAGCATTACTGAGATTAAGGTAAGCATTATTAAAATTAAGGTTAACATCACTGAGAATAAGATTCGGGCGACTGGAGTTAAGGTTATTGCTACTAAGGTTAAGATTAGCGTTACTAAGGTTAAGGTTAGGATTAATGATGTTTAAGGTTAGGGTTTCTAAGGTAAATGATGTTCTAAGGTAAAAGTGTTACTAAGGTTAAAATTAATGTTACTGAGGTTAGGATTGGAGGGTAAATTGAGGCTTTCAGAGGTTAAGTTTAGTTTCAGAGGTAAAGTATAGGGTTTCTGGGGTTAAGTTTAGGGTTTCTGAGGTTAAGTTTATGGTTTTAGAGGTTAGGTTTAGGGTTTCTGAGGTTAAGTTTACGGTTTTAGAGGTTAGGTTTAGGGTTTCTGAGGTTAAGTTGAGGCTTTCAGAGGTTAAGTTTAGTTTCAAAGGTTAGGTATAGGGTTTCTGGGGTTAAGTTTATGGTTTCTGAGGTTAAGTTTATGGTTTTAGAGGTTAGGTTTAGGGTTTCTGAGGTTAAGTTGAGGGTTTCTGAGGTTAAGTTGAGGGTTTCAGAGTTTAAGTATAGGGTTTCTGAGGTTAAGTTTAGGGTTTTCGAGGTTAGGTTTTAGGATTTCCGGGCTTACGTACTGTATAGGGTTTCTGAGGTTAGGTTTAGGGTTTCAGAGGTTAAGTGTAGGGTTAGCAGGGTTAGGGTTAGGGTTAACTGTAACCTCAGTACTTTCAGCTTTACCTTTAGCAGCCCAAACCTTAAACTCAGCAACATCAAGTGAAGTGAAGGTTAGAGTTATTGAGGTAGAAACATGCTATTCGAGTTAATGTAGACACAAGTTGTCTATCACATCAGAGGTTTATTCATGTCTATCTAGAGTTTAATCTTGAGAATTGTTCTAGTACTTAATATTTGTTTCCAGATGACATAAAGTAGGTCTATTACATCAGTGGGCTGGATTGCTAAATAACTGCTGAACTGGTTAATGTGGGTTTTGGGTTGCTTTGTTTGTTCATAGCAGGATTTTTTTATATATGCCAAGATAAGATTAATTTCAGCTTTACTTCCCTGGTAAACAAGATTTTAGGAGATTTCTATGCAATGCTGTGTGTGTGTGTGTGTGTGTGTGTGTGTGTGTGTGTGTGTGTGTGTGTGTGTGTGTGTGTGTGTCACTCACA
>JAAGKR010000420.1:81639-101639 GCA_011419295.1 Clarias macrocephalus
GAAGAATATTTGTGTGATCATTAATCCTCACCAATCACAAGACTGTACCTTTTATCCTAAATATTAATTCCTGATTGAACGATCCTTTTCAGTTTGTGCAACCTAGCAGGCAAAAGCTTACCAAGCGAGCATGATTATTCTATATTCTGCTCAATAACTATCCAGATTTTATTAATTGTACTAAGACTTGCTAGGAGTTTAGACAACTACAGTACACATCAATCCCATATGCCTTTTGAAATATTAGACCACAACAATTATGACAATTTTTTTCATCAATCCATCGTCAGCATGTCAGACAATCTGGAGTTGATTGAATTTGGATTATTAGTGGTTAGCATGTTCACCTCCAAGGGTGGGGACTGGAATCTCTCCGCTCCTCTGCTCTGTGTATGTGTGTGGAGTTTGCATGTTCTCCCTGTGCTTGGTTTATTCCCACACAGTCCAAAGACATGCACAGTAGTTTGATTCACGTTTCCAAGTCGCCCATAATGTACGATTGGTTTTGTGAGTGTATGTGCCCCTAGTTGTGGCCTAAATTCCCTGGTACTCTATATGCTCCTGGCCTCCAGTGACCCTATGTTTCCTTGGACTTTATACAGTGTAAGGATGTTTTTGACATTTGCAGACATCCTTACACTGGCGACTCCTTGCATGAGTGTTAAATGTGCATTCATTATGTTAATTTCCCTTTGTTGTAAAAACGTACATTTTCTTTGTTCAGCAATCCATTTTTAAACCAATATGTTTACTAGTATTGTTTGTTAAGGCGAGGTGGTGCAGTGGTTAGCACTGTGGCTTTGGACTTCCAGGCTTGAGGGTTTGAGTCCAACCTTGGGTCTTTGTGCATGGAGTCTGCATGCTGTCCCTGTGCTTGGTGGGGTTCCTTCCACAGCCCAAAGACATTTGGCATTTCCAATGTGATTGACACCCTGTCCAGGGTGTACTCTGCCTAGTACCCAGAGTCCCCTTGGGATAGGCGCCAAGTTAACCCTGCATACATTATAAGAGCATGAGTGAGTAAGTGAGTTTGCCATATTAACATATTGTTTGCATAAGGTTCTTTACCACCTTTGGGCCAAACTCATTTGAAAATCCAGGATCACTGTGATATAAACTGTTAATAATGGCTCTAAACAAAGTTGCTATCTCAGTCATGTATGCAGACAGGCACACTCTCAAAGACGTGAAACTGGGTAATAAGAAATTATGATGTGACAGCCAAGGATTTTGCACACACTCTAATCTCTGAGTGTTTGTTATATGATAATTGAAGCAGACAGGGAGACCAAGGACGGTAGGGCAGCCGTTCTTTGTCCGCTTGCAGTAACACTTCAGCAATTCAGCAGCTGATCTCATGCGTCCCGTGATGCACTGCGAAGCACCCTGGCCTGGCTTCACCCTCTGCAGTGAGAATTCACAGCCAGGCTGCAGTTATTTGCAGGGTCCTGATAGTTGCCCATTACTCAAAGCATAGACTCCCCAGTGAACAGGGGTGAGTGGGTTTCTTCGAGACTTCCAGGCAGATAGCATTTACAGTGAGGGTGTGACAATGGTTCATTAATATGAATAACATCTTATGTGATACTTGTATGAATAATAAATAAATAAATATATTCTCAGATGTGACACAGCTAAATCAGTGTTGTCAGCTTGGTGACTGTGCTGATAGAATTCTGGACTTCTTTAGTGATTTTATTTAAAATAAAAAAGAGAGCGAGAGAGAGAGAGTAGTGCAAAAGTTAGAGACTTTTTCAGCTACTGTCCTGGCCCTAATATTGCTTTCCAGCTTGCATTACAGCTGCTGAATATATGAGTTTATGTGGCAAATTTGGTTGCCATCAGTGTTTAATTGCTGAGCCAGTTCAGCTCGAGCAAGGATGGCCAATCAATGATCCCCACTGTTTTGTAGGAACCCAGTTACTGATCTTGATTCTTCCCAGTGACCAATCACTGATAACCATTGTTTCCAAATAACCAATTACCATTGTTTCCAAGTGACCAATCACTTTTCTAGACAACATCATTATCTAGACACATTGTTCTCACACATACAAACAATTACATAAATTTTATTTTCATTTTTGTGAAGCTGCTTTGAGACAATGACCATTGTTAAAAGCGCTATATAAATAAAATTGAATAAAATTGAATTGATTTTTCACCACTTTTCCCAATAATCCATCACTGTTCACCATTGTTTCCCAATAATCAATAAATGATCACTTCTGTTTCCCAATGGCCAATCACTGTTCCGCGTTGTTTCCAAACGATCAATCACTGATCACCATTGTTTACCAATGATCAATCACTGGTTGCCATGGTTTCTCAATGGCTACTTAATGATCAATTCCATCAGCCACTGATCACCACCACTGCCAAGATCCAATCATTGATCACCAACATTGCCAACATCCAATCACTGTTCACCACTGTTGCTAACCTCCAATCACTGAGCACCATTTTACATTTTTCATTTTACATTTAATCATTTGGCAGATGTCTTTATCCAGAGTCTCACAATCACAGATCACATTTGTTTTCCACTGATCTAATCATGATCATTTCCAAATGGTCAATCACTGTTTAATAATCCTGCCAATGACCAGTCACACATCTCCTTTCCATGAATCAAATCACTGATCACTATTATTCTCATTGAATGGTCATTGATCACTATTATTTCCTAATAACGAATTACTGATCACCATTGTTTCCCATGACCAAGCTGCTGTTTTTTTTTGTTGTTTTTTTTAATGTATTATTACAGTTTACTGCCGGTGCTTGATTTCTGGTATTAGAAATTTTAATACTGTGATTATGTTAATAGTTAACAGTGCCAAGACTGACAATTTTTACTTCTACCTTGTTGTTGGTTTACAGCAAGTTCTAAGAAAATAATCAGTGATAGGGTTGTCATTTATGCAGCTAAAAAAATTATATTTTCTTTAACAGTACTTAATTTTCCTTACATCATAGTAACACATTTTGCTATGATGATTATGAAGATCTGGGCTCGTATTCACAAAGCTTCTTAGAATTCTCTCAGAGAGCTCCTACCTTAGCTTAAAAAGTCCTAGCTGGGAGTCTTAGACTAAAAATGATTTAGGAAACTTTTTAGAGCAACTCTGAGTAAGGAAAGTACAAAAACTTTTATCTTAGTGAGGAGGTGTGGTCAATCCCGTTGCTAGGGATGATGCAGCAATTCAAGGACTGTGATTGGTTGATAAAAAATAACCTCTAATAAAGGTTTTGAAATGCGCTCTTTGTGAAAACAGACTGAAAACAACAGTGAAATCATGATTTTTGTATATGAAGAAATTGTATAATCATGACTACAGGCTACTTTATGCAAATTTTCTAGGCTAAATGTCTTAAAGATAATTAAACAGCTAAATGTTGAAAATGTGCCGACTTTTGAAGCAACCAATTTCCACACAGTAGTTACTATTTTTAAGTTCTCACATTTATTTAGCGTACTGATTTTATTACTTGTAATCCATTTAGATTGATGGGACAGTTTATTTAATGTCAATCCAAGAGAGATGGAAGGAAGTAAAACATCAAGAAAACCAAATTGGACAGAAAAGCAGTGTTTACTTTTAGCTTTACGTTTAGTGTTTAGAGTATATTTCTTCCTTCCCCCATTTTGTCCTCTGCTTTAGAAACTCTTAAGCCTCTTAAAAGTCCTCCTCTCTATACTTAACAAATTTTAACCTAGGAGCTGTTTTTAGGGCTAAGATGTTTTGTGAATCAATTTTATCTTTACTAAGATTTAATCCTAAATTTAAGGAGAAATTCTAAGAAAATACCCTAATTCTAAGATTTTTCTTAGAATTCCGTCACTAGGAGCAACTTTTAGGCTTAAGAAGCTTTGTGAATACGGGCCCTGGTGACTAATCCCAATACTGACCCTTACTGTCACAACACATTGTCCATTGTTCATAAATGGTCTCCAATGTGATTAAAAAAGGAATGGAGGAAAAGCAGTAGGTGAGAGAAAGGTGAATCACAAGGAAAGGATGTTTAAACGTGATTGAGCACCAGTCAGCATGTTAAGTGCATTGTGAATTGGGTCTGGAGACTGATAGCAGGTCCAATTAACTACAGTATGAGCTCAAAGCGCCAGCTTACACCTTTTTAACCATTAGCAGTGCAACGCAACTGTTTATTATTGGTACAAATTTTACAAGGGGGGGTTTCTTTCCCTTTCTCATCATTGTGTTATGATTCAGAATCTGATGACAGAGTGTACACTTAGACTGACGTGCCAATTGAACTTTAATAGCAAAATGTAATTGTGTAATAGTCTATTAGTTTAGCCTCCATCCTTCCATTTATAGTGTGTAGGATTACTTGGACCACAAGTACACACACAGTATGGGCAATTTGTAAATTCTAATCAGCCTACACCACGTCTTTGGACCCACCAAGCAAAGAAAGAACTTAAACTATATGCGCACAAACCGAACCCGCAATCCTGGCAATCAACCTCCTGATTTATTACTAATTTATTACGTTATTCAATACTTTTGTCTAAAAGGTTTAGAATCGGATTAACACTATGCGCTGCTTGATAGTGAAAACAAAGACATAGTCAATAGACTGAAAAATAAGAGTGTTACTGGGACATGTCTTTAAAAGTCTGTTTTGTTACAGACTTGCTGAAGGGCTGTGGCTGTTTTTTCGTTGTCAGTTAAATGGCCTCCTTCTGTGAAAGTAGGCAGCTCTTGTCCATGTTTAGTGAAGAAGTTTATACAGAAAAAAGCAGCAATGTAGAGTCAGAGACTAGAGTTATGGATACTAAGGTTAAGGTTAGAGTTAAGTGTACTGGCATTAACGAGAGTGGCGGATAAAAAATAAATGTGTTTTGCAGGTGTATTATCATTTTCATCACTTTAAACCAATTTGTTCACTTTTTTTTTTTTTTTTTTTGGTGTTGCTTAATCATTGTTTGCTCCATGTAGTTATTATAGTGGTCAAAAGTGGAATTTGCAAATAGGTGAGACATTTGGGGCAAGACTCATACTGCCCCCTCCTTGCCCTATGGAAATTATTTTTTTTCCCTCCATCTATCTATCCATCCAAACATCCATCCATTTCTGCCACTTATCCAGGTCCAGGTCATGGGGCAGCAGTTTGAGCGGAGATGCCCACACCTGCCTCTCCCTTGCCACTTCATGCATAAGTATAGCCAGGCACTCTCACACCAGACAAGAGATTTAATCTCTCCATCTAGTCCTGGGGCTGCCCCGGCTTTCTCCCTATCAGACACTTCCTTAGGTAGGCGTCCATGCGGCATCCTTATCAGATACCTGAAGCACTTCAGCTGGCTCCTTTTGATGTGGAGGAGCAGCGGCTCTAATTTGTGCTCCGCCCAAACAGCAGAGCTCCACACTTTATCTCTCAGGCTGAGCCCAGCTACCCTGCGAAGGAAATTAATTTTTCTTGTTTGTACCTTCAACCTTGCCCTTTCAGTCACTGCCCAAAAGCTTGTGACTAGAGGTGAGGATCAGGACATAAATTGACATTGGACGTAAATTGAAAGCTTTGCCTTTCGACTCAGTTCTCGCTTCACCAAAACAGATCTGTCTGTCAATCTCTCGTTACAATTGAGATCACAGAACCGAGATACCTAAACTCCTCCAATTTGTGAGGTATTTTGTAGGGACTGAAAAAAAGGGGGGGGGGAAGCATTTTAAAATGGATTATGTCCGATAATAAGAAATTTGTGCGCACCATGGTGACCTTGGTTTTCACACAAAAAAAAAGGAAAAATATTCATCTCTATTTTTCCAATACCCATTTTCTTGTGTAGTTTATCAGCTCTGCTGTCTTTGCCTTGCACACATGGAACGCACCTGCTGTAGTAAACACAGAGGAGCTAAGGTACTGTGCATCTACAAGCACTCGAAACGAGCTGCTAGACTCTTTTCTCCATGACCATGTAGTTATATATTATGTGGTTACTATAAAATATCATTAGATATTATAGTGCATAGCATTAATGTTGCACAAAAATCTACAGCCATAAGCAACTGCTAAAAAGGTATATAAAAAAAAAAAAAAATATATATATATATATATATATATATATATATATATATATATATATATATATATATATAATTATTCTTTTTTTTTGTATTCCAGTCATGATTGGAGTACAAAAAAAAAATAATATAATTTTTTTGTACCCCAATCATAAGTCATTCAGCGACAGACATTAACCAAAATATTCATATTCATAATACAGTCAATTACTATCTATCTATCTATCTATCTATCTATCTATCTATCTATCTATCTATCTATATATATATATATTAAAATATATTGCATTTTAAAAACTATAGAACTTGGTTTTATGTTATCAGTTTCAAATAGTTATTAGCAAAGTTTTATTTATGGACTTCATTACTTTGCCATATTTCAATACTGTACATAGGGTTAATTTCTTTTCTTATGTATATACACAGATACCTATCCAGGGAAAACAATACCACAATCTCACAATTATAAATGCAATTGTAAATAAATTAGACACTAAAATATAGAGAAAGTTTGAACATTATAATGCATTGTACCTTGAATTGCCTTGAATCCAATGTACTGTTGAATTCTCAAACCTATCATCAAACACATCTATGCCTTAATATATCTGTTCTAATATTTTAATATTTTGAAAATCAACATTTTCCATGTCAATCCATGTCATGTGATCCAAGTCGGCCAGTGATGAATATGTAGGACCTCCTAAAAATGATTAGAACTTTTTGCAAGTTAATTAAGACATTTATTATTAATCAAAGTTCTTCTATTTTCAGGATAGAACAATTTAATAATTTGCATAATTAATTATCCTATAAACTACTGTCCACGAAGGATTATTAATACTGTAACCAACAAGATGATGTAATAAAACAAACCGGGTAAACACACCAAATCATGGAGAAACTAAAACCCAGGCTTGTCACATTTCCATCAGTCCATCACAGCCTTTTGATCCATACACAGATTTTTTCCATTTCAGCCAAGAATAAAAATCTGTGTCAGTCTCTATTTTCCCATTTCCCATTCAGTTTCCATTGAAAAGTTTGCACAAAGCCAGGTTGATGGAAACCTCACTACAAAAGCCATGACAGAAAGCCAGTGTTGAGAAAGTGGATGGTTATAATGTCATATGCTAATATTATAACAGGCTGATGACTAATCCTGAGTATGAACAAGCTAACTGTGGCACGCCAAATAACTTGGCACATCGCTAAAGGTGTGAGATGGAACCTCGCTGTCAGCTGGATAGACACAAAAGGCCACTCCAGCAATTTTCAATTCTATGTGTGGGTTCCCTGCTGAGAAAAGTGTATACTGTACCTGCAGGTCCCTCTGCAAGAGCAGATGCTGTTTCAATACTTCCGGGTTTAGACGGATGTTCAAGGCGAGTGAATAATTAAAAGAGGATGTGACCTCTTAACGGCACTGGATACTGTATTTCCAAAAGAACGTTTAAGAATTTTTTTTTTTTTTTTTTTTTTTGTGTGTGTGTGTGTGTGTGTGTGTGTGTGTGTGTGTGTGTGTGTGTGTGTGTGTTGTTCTTGTTGTCTTTGCATAAATCATGACGCATTAAAAAACAATCAGTGGACAGAATACAAAGTATGACTTATTTACTTGTACTTATGAGGTCAAATGCATAATGCTATACAAATGTTGGTAGGTATTACAAGCAGTGTTCAAGTCAAACCTGGACTATTGATTGTGCAGAATAACAGTATCACTAGTGCTTGGATACCACCAACATGGAACGTTTTCTCAGGATTCTCCAGCCATGCTTCAAGTCTGAAACACTGGCCTCCCAGGAATTCCTTTAATGGCCCAAATATGGTGAAATGGCTTGGTCAGGACTGTACAGGGGATGTGACAATAACTCCCATAACCCGCTAGCATGTTGTATCCAAATGTCAAGTTAGCTACAAATTTTGATGCATCTTGCTACAATAGATCTGGATTTTGTCCTCTACATACAAACATTCAAGTAACAAAATTCATGCATTTGCGCCTGCTTAATCACGGAACTTAGATCACATGTCCAGCGTACAGTATAAAAACATACACGTTTTAACATAAATCATTGAGATCATCAAGATGATCCCAAAGAACATTTTACTGTAATATAATGTGTATAGCCAGTGGTGTTAGTATCCTAGTACCTAGACAATGTTTGTTGGACTTACAAACAAATTGGACTTTGGAACCACTCTTGGAATGGAACTTGTTTGTATGTTGGGGACTTACTGTATCTAGTAATCTAATATCTTTCCTATGTTTGTCATCTTATGAATATGACTTTGCAGTTACACAGGTGCAAATCATGTTCAAAGCGCACTCTCATCGATCGTAGCCCAGTCAAAATATAATTTTTTTTTTTTTGAACCAAGACTGACTCTGAGGTAAGAAGAACGAAAGAGCAAAAGAATGAAAAAGGAAAAGAAAGAAACAAAGAAAGAAAGAAACTTGGGAACAAAATGATTTAAGATGCCATGCTGTCATGGTAGGACTAAGAAGAGACTGTTCTTGTTCTTTCACAGCCTCTATTTATTTACCTGTGTGAGATTATATGTGTGTGTGTGTGTGTATTGAAAGACAGATGTGAGTTCCTGGTTGAGTCAGTGGGGATTCAGAGCTGCTCGCCGTAAATGATCACAAGTAAAGGTCATACAGTGTGTGTGACCTGCATGTGTGTGTGTGTGTGTGTGTGTGTGTGTGTTTATGTGCCAGCACTGTGGGTGGTGTCATACAAATACTACTATTACGACACTGTACAACCATATGATTTTTTGTCAATATGTTCCGAAACGATGAACCTGACAACAGCGCAATGCGACAAAGCTGTTAGTTTACTTTGTGGGTTGATAAATGACATTGACAGGAGGCAGAATTTATAATGACAAAAAAGGTAGGCGAGGCCTGGCGGTGTGATAAACATTCACTTTATGTCTAAATAAAGAGTGAAGCAATATGTTTTGATTAATAATGAGAGACACGGGCTCTGGAAACTTATCATCCTGCTACAGAGCCTTATCCTTTTCCTGTTACTGGATATTCATTTTTCAACAAGATGTATCATTGGGATTTATTGCATTACAAATACTGGTACATAAAATACTTAAAAAATAATAATAATAATTAAAAAAAGCATGAATGTAAATATAAAGCATTTAAAAAACATAAAGGACCAAAGTTAAAGATTTTGTTTAGTATATACTGTATAGCGTAATATAACAGTCTTTATATCACAGGAACAGCTTGTTAATGTTGTCATTAAAAAAGGTTGAAAATTATAAAAAATAAAAGACAAAAAAAAGATGACATAAGAGTTACAAATTTTTAGTGGCATAAGACAATTAGGAAAGCCTTTGGAAATACTGATGTGGTCAAATATATTTTGGAATTTTGGAATCTGAGATCACCAAAAGGTTCTTATTTATTTCATGTTACATTGCTATTCATTTATTTATTTATTTATTTATTTATTTTACTTATTTATTTATTTGTTTGTTTGTTTGTTTGTTTGTTTGATTGATTGTTTTTAATGAATTTGTTCATTCAGATTATTTGAATAAGTTATACATGGATGAAAACTAAGTTAGATTTGAGCAATGTACGGTAACAAAAAAAATTGTGACTGTTGGGGGAAAAAATCAATTAAAGAAAAGTTTGTTTTTTTATTTAAATGCTTTTCTGAAGAAGACAATTTAATACCTGAACACTTGGTTAATTAACCTGATAAACTGATAAGGACATTTACAGATGCTAATCCTGATCTAACATTTTTTTTTATATTGTAGTTATTGACTGAAAAACACAACTGCCCTACTAGTTTTCTTTCTTTTCTTTTTTTAAATCAAATTTGTCTTCCTGTTTTGCTAAAATCAAGACAAATTACAAGCATTTCCGTTAAATCTGTGCTCAATCATCTGGACCAATGGACTATCTTGCTTCAATATCTATATCTATAAAATAATAATAATAATAATAATAATAAAAAACCTTGCCAAAAATTTCAATTTGTTCCACTGGAAGAGGCATGAAAAAGCCAAGCAGAATTTCCTTTTACTCCTCTGCCATCTGAGGCCAAAGGGGCAGCAAAAGCTGAAATACTATGTTTTGCTTTGATTTTTTTTTTTATATATCCAGTGCTAAGATTTTCCACCCACTGGTATGTTGTATGCATCTGGAACACATTGGAGATTAACAGCCAGCCTGTGCAATATTCTTCTATTTCCAAGACATTTTTTTAAATTAATTTTTGGTAAACTGTACATAAAATTTTATTTGTAAATTTTATTTGTCTATTTAACTTAAATAAAATAAAATAAAAAACATAAGATTTTTTTAAAAACATCTTGAAATAAGCATATTTAAGACTTGTGACTTTGCCTGTGCAATGATTGTTTGCCTAAATAGCAGGCGTTTTCTATAGCAAGGGTGTGGATTATGAACTTGATTTGCATATAGGTCCCAAAAACGTTGAACATAACCACAGTTTTAATTGTTATGGGCAAGTTGTTTACAAATGTTTTGCAATATAAATTTTCTTTTGTTTCACTGAGGCAGACATGGGTAAGTACAGTAGTCATGCTGGGGTTTATCAGTACAGTCTTTATGATAATAGACATAAGCATATGTTCTCCTTAGAGTACTAGATTTGGTTTAAACAGCTTAAAGTGTTATTAGTCCTCACAGCGGTTAGCAAATAGCACTGTTGTCTCACAGCTCCAGTGTTAGTGGCTCAAATCACGCCTCTGGTCTGTGTGCTTGGAGTGCATGCCCCCCTCCCCCCCCCCTCCCCCGCGCTTGCTGGGTTTCCTCTGGGTACTCCAGTTTCCTCCAATTTCTAAATTGCTTATAGTGCGTGAGTATGCATGCTTGTGCCCTGCATTGGGTGGTGCCCTAAATTACCTTGTGCCCCGAAATGACCTGGGATAGGCTCCATCCCCCCACAGCCTTACAAAAATGATGCATGGATGGATGGATGGATGGATGGATGGATGGATGGATGGATGGATGGATGGATGGATGGATAGTCTTACCAGAATGAATGATATCGTTGCCACAATGTACAATCTTGGCAGACAACTTGGCACAAGTTTTACGCCGCATGTCCATCCTGATGCAACCCTCCCACGTTTCTAACCAGGCTTGGGACCGGCTCTGCATGCAGTGACTGGGTAGCATGGGGTGATCATAGAGTTAAGGGTTTTTCCCAAGGACCCAACAGCATCCTGAGCCAACCTGACCCACTACTGCCACCAGAATGACTGAAACAAATGTTTCCAAAAAATAGAACAATACTGTACATGAGGTTAAGCATTTAGATTTAAATAATTAAATAAAATTTACATCTAATTTGCATTTTAAAAAGCCTTTAAAAAGCCATAAAGCTACTTTTGCTTCTTCAAAATAAATGCAAATAGTTCACTTTTTTTTTTGTTTATATTGCTGACTAGTTTTCAATGTGTTGCATCTAGATTAAGTAAGCTTTACTCATTACTGTGTATTTGTTACTTCATTTGCATCATTTATTCATGTACATGGAATATTATTAGTTGGAATTATGCACTCTTGAAATGCAGACATATAAATATTATATATTGTATTAAATATAAATATTGTAAATATATTTATAAAAGTTTTAAAGTTAGAAACGTTGTTCAAGTCAAACTGGGACTTGAATGAAGGCGTAAAACTGGTTGACGTTTACGGATGACCTCAGGCACAGTGCGGTGATGAGACTCTTAGCTGCAGTGAAACATTTTAAATCTTCATAAAGCTTCATATGTCTGTGAATGACGATCCTGGCCGAGGTGGCTCAGAGTGCACTGCGGTCATTCCAGTGAAAATTTAATGAGTGGAACATCTGAATCTTGAAATTCGATGGATACCTTCTTGTCACCAACTTGTGGAAGAGACGCATCTGTCAGTGGGAAGTGTTCACACAAGGAATCACCAGCACCACATTGTCACATCCCCCCTTACAGTCCTGACCTCGCCCCAGCCACTTTCACATGTTTGGGCCGTTAAAGGAGTTCCTGGGAGGCCAGCGTTTCAAGCTTTCTACAGTACGCTGATGGTGTCCAAGCAGTAGTGAAACACTGGGATGAGTGCATTAGTGTAGCAGGGGATTATATAGAGAAATAAAGACAGTTTTTCCTCTCTGCATAACTGCGTTCTGTTATTCTGCACAATCAAAAGTCCCGGTTTGATGTTTGGTCTTGTGCATGATGAATGGGAGTGTTAATATAAGGTAGAGTTAAAGAGAAAAACTCAGAAAGTGAGCGAGAGAAAGAGAGAGAAGGAGCACTGTGACAATTCCTGTGATGGATCTCCGTGTCGGAATGAGTGTGAATGTTTAGCTTGGGCCTTCATAAATATTTACAGTCCACGGTGAGAGCCTCATGCTCTGGAGTGTAACTTGGACTTGCTTTCAGGGCCTGGCACAACACTGCCTGTGACCAAAAAAGGATTCTTGGTTTAATAGGGCTGCAAGGTGTGTGAGCATAATATATATATGTGTGTGTGTGTGTGTGTGTGTGTGTGTGTGTGTGTGTGTGTGTGTGTGTGTGTGTGTGTGTGTGTGTGTGTGTGTTTGCGTAAGTTGATGAGGATGACATTTTTTGCTTAACCAGCACAAGCCGTTTGTGCAGATGGAATTTTAGATGCAATTAAAACAGGGTTCTGGCACAATATAAATATACAATAAAATGTCCCATAAATTAATGCTCGGCCCCATAGAATTCATGCTAATTAATGTTCCTACTATAGTGTAAGCTGTTTTAAAAGTGTCTCATAAATGAATAGTTATTAATGCTTAGTTTCAATTGTTCGTTTTAGAGTCTTCACCAGAGGGCGTGATCACACATAGGGATGGCCAGAAGCAGTGGTTTGGTTTACAAATGAATATTTCAAATGGTTGTGTAATTAATATATTAAAGAGTCCGGAGCAGTACAGTGTTTATGCTGTAGTATTTACTCGCACTCATAGAGTGGAGGGTTCGATTCCCCGCCTCGGTCTGTGTGCTTGGTTGGGTTCCTCCTACAGTCCAGGATCAAATTGCCCATAGTGTGTTTGAATGAGTGTTAGAGTGTGTGGTGTGCATGTGAGCCCTATGATGAACTGACACCATGTCCAGGCTGTACTCCGCCTTGTGCGCTTGTTCCATGCAAACTCCAACTTTTAGATGGATGTGTTTATAAATCTTTACATAGGCAGGGGCAGTACGGTGGCTCAGTGCTTAGCCCTGTCACCTTGCACCTCCAGGGTCGAGGTTCGATTCCCGCCTCGGGTCTGTGTGCATGGAGTTTCCATGTTCTCTCCATGCTCGGTTGGTTTCCTTCGGGTACTCCAGTTTCCTCCCACAGTACAAAGACATGCAGATTAGGTTAACTGGAGTTGCCAAATTGCCCATAGTGTGTGAATGAGCATGTGAGTATGTGTGTATGGGTGCTGCGATGGATTCGCACCCAGTCCAGGGTGCATTATAGGCTCCAGCCCCACTCGCAACCCTGTATACAGGATAAAACAGTATAGATGAGTGAGTGAGTGAGTGAGTGAGTGAGTGAGTGAGGTACCAGGCTTTATACCCTTTATAGGTTAAACAGTATAAAAGATGAGTAAATTAATGACTAGGCAGGGTGTGTGTGTGTGTTAGGGGGCTGGTACTATTGCTTAACACAATTGCTTGGAAAGACATTTCAGACGATTAACATATAACATGTTATTTTATGTTGCAAATAGAACTAAACTAGTAAGAAAAACAATCCACAGTATAGAAGGGCATGGTGACTGGCATCTCCAGGATCGGGGCTTTAAATCTTGTCTCTTTTTTTTTTGTGTGTGTCTATGGAGTTTGCATGTTCTCTGTATGCTTGCTGGGTTTCCTCCTGGGACTCTGGTTTCCTCCAAGACATGCCATGTAAGCTGATGTGCCCAAAGTGTGTGATTTGTTGTGAGTATGTGTGTATGTGTTTGCCTGTGCCCTGTGATGGGTTGGCACCCCATCCAAGGTGTCCCCTGCCTTATGCCCCAAGTTCCCAAGGATACACCTCCATGACCCTAAAAAAGATAAGTGCTACTAAAAATAGAAGGACGGATGGAGGGGTGGGTAGCATATGAACGGAAAAAAAAAACATCATAATTTTTGTATAAGTATAAAATATGAATTTGATAAAGTGTGTGTGTGTTTGGAATATACACAACTGAGTAGTGTCTAATCAATTCAAAACTCCATCAGACCATCAGGTACCAGGATTCATGTTGCTGTGATATATAAAAATGAATCCATTCCGAATACTGTACAGTATATGTGATCGTGTGCCACTATTGGTGATTATGATTTTAGAAAAAAAAAAAAAAAGTCAAGAGCATCATTCATTTTCATGGTTATTTTCCAGCATAAATCAGTTAATTATATAATTAGCCAAGAAAGAGCCTTATTTGAACTAATTAGCAGATTAATCAGAGAGCCCAGATCACATGACAACAGAGTAATGAAATATAACGCAAGGCCAGTGATTAACGTTCTGTAGCAACAGTGGCGTGAATAGAGGAGGAGGAATTCAGGGTGAAATATTTCCCAGGTCCAAGCTATATTTATTGATGGTTGACATAACACACATACAAATGCGCTCGTTATATATATGGTATATGCGTAATATTAATATTGTAGCGCACAAATGTGCTCGATTTCATCTGAATTATGTTCGTAAAAGGTCAGCGGAGTCATACATAACTGGTTCAAACATCAAACAAACACCTTAGACTCTGTACTCACTCACTAACTTATCATCTGCACCACTTTATCCTTTATTCATGGTCGCAGGGGGGCTGGTGACATTCCATTACAGGATACACACATATTCACATACACACACTACACACAATTTGGGAAACACCAATTAGCCTAATATGCTTGTCTTTGGACGTGGGAGGAAACCGGAGTCCCTGGAGGAAACCCGCGAAGAACGGTGACATGCAAAACTCCATGCACGCAGACCTCGAGGAGGGAATCGAACCCAGACCCTGGAGGTGCAAGGAGACAGTGTTAACCACTACGCCACCATTCTTAAACTGTGAAGTTATGTGTAATTGGCTAGCAGGTGTTAGGGTTAAACCAATCAGGAATGTGCATTTTCTTGAGCATGATTGAACTGGAAAAATACTTCACTGTCAGAGGAGGAAAAGAAAAGTGGACCAAAATGTCATTTTCCCTGACTATGTTCTTTAATCTTTTTCCAGCAACCTTATTAATATGAAACGAGATTTATATTGATTGACGGGGGATCAACTACTTCAATGGTTTAATAATGATAAATGAGTTTAATATATGATCACACTTAATGTAATATAACTGTAACTACCACGCCGTGAATTTATTTCAGTATATTTCCTAATTCCGCTTTTGAAATGAGTTCCTGACTACGTCCCCAAAAATGACTTGGCTTCACCTGTATGTTGGATAAAGCATCTGGCAAATGAAAGAAATATAAAACCGCTAAAAGCTCATAATGTAATTATGTGAAAAGGAATTATTAAACTGTGACTTATTGCTATTGCGTGTGGCAATAGCGGTAATAAAAAAGCGCCAGAGAAAAAAAATCTGTTATAATATAAAATTAATCATATCTTGCTGTGGCTTTTAAATGTTTATGGTGATTCATGGATTAATTTTGTCTGTGCGGTGAGTGATAATGTAATATCTAGCATTAGTATTACGCTTTATGAACCAAAACTCAAGAAGGTAAGATAAAAAATGTCTTTAGCATTTCAAACACTTGGGACAACACATCTGCCTTCATGATATATAGAAGGTTTATAGGAAAAGCTAGCAATCCAAACAGCGAAGTTAGCAGAGTCAGCTTAGTTGTTAGCACTGTCGCCTTGCACCTCCAGGTTCTGGGTTTGATTCCTGTGTTGGGTCTCATGTTCTCATGCTTAATGAGTTTCCTCTGGGTTACCTGGTTTTCTCCCACAGTCCAAAGGCATGATGATTAGGCTAACTGGCGTTTCCAAATTGCCTGTAGTGTGTGAATGAAGTGTGAATGTTGGCTGGAGGTCGCACCACGATCAAACAAAATGGGAGTAAATACAAGTTCATAGCGGAGAAACTCCATCAATTAGTTCACTGGGCTCTTTCAAGAACATTCAACTTTAGTGGTTTTACTCATGATTCACTAAAACCGAACTTCTGGTAGTCACCACTGGCCTTCAACACTGGCCTTCACTGGCCATCTGGATGGATGGATGGATGGATGGATGGATGGATGGATGGATGGATGGATTCTTCATACCATTAAAAACATTAACATTACAACGACATAGATTTTAGGTTCTGCTTGTGGGAACAAGACGTTGCGTTGCGTTGTGGTGTCTGGCATTAGGACATTGGTAGGGAATCCTTTGCCTGCTGTGGGCTGTGGGGTGAGGAACCCAGATTGAACTCGTTTGTCTGACACATCGCATGGGTGCTTGATCTGATTGGGGTCTGAGGATGTAAGAAGGTAGGTCACCGTTTTCCTGCTGGGCCCTAGGCACTGTGGTGCACAGCGTGTTCTGGTATCTTTCTATCGTGGCCAGCGTTGGCTTTTTTAGCAATTTGCGCAGAACTGCAGTGGCTGTTCTGTGTGATCAGTCTGGACGGACTGGCCTTTTGTGCCAATGGGCATGGGTGAGCCCTGAGATTCCATGATCCTGACACCAGTTTACTGATGTATAGCTGGTTATCAGTGTTGGTCAGTTCAAGTAATGATAGTAGTGATGTTATGGCTGATCAGTGAATATCCATTGCTGATGGTTTATCTTGCAGCAAATTATATGAAAAGCTTTATTCAGAGGATTCTTGCCAAAACACTAGCTGAAGAGACAATAATATAATTTCCTATTTTAATGATAATATAAAAATAAAGAGGTTTATTAATCAGGCATGGAAAAAGGTCTCGATTGACGCATACACTGCTTCTAACCAACCATTTTATTAGGATCTTTGTCCAACTGTTCATTTGACCATATTCTCATTCTGTGTTCAAAAGCCTCAGAGTTAATAATTAGATCAAGCATTAGAATGAGGAAAAAATAGATTTCAATGATGCCGATCGTGGAATGGGTGTTGGCGCCAAACTGGCTGGTTGAAGTGTTTTCATAAACTGCTGATTTCCTTTTTAAACATTTAGAGGAAAGCAAGGTCCAGCCCCTTCCCATTGCGTGAGCTCATGATTGGCTAGTGTGTGATAAGTGTGTCCGATGTCTAGGCTCCTGGCTATGGATGGCTGTGGCATCACCCAGAAATTAAACTTCTTTGGATGATAGACTAAATGTGTTTTTTTTTGCACTACTTACACTAGAACAGGTTCTAAATCTCAGAAAGCATCCAGTGAGCAGCAGTTCTGCAGTTTGAAACACCAGAGATCAGGAGAATGGCCAGAATGGTTCAAGTCTACAGTTGTTGTTGTTGTTAACCTTTTGGCTGATGCCATCGACAGGTCACCACAGTGGACCATCCGATCCGTACACAACTTGCCTCATGTTTTATGCCGAAGTTTATTTATGCTTGGGACCAGCACTGGCAGGGGTTTGATCACTGAGTGGGAATTGAACCCAGGCCTTCCACATGGTATGCGTGTCATATTATTATCGCCCCTCGCTCACTTCGTAGGCTCCCTAAGTAGGCGGCATCCCTTCGGCAGGTGTGCGAAGGGACGGGGCCGCCTATGCAGGCCGGCTGGCGTTGATTAACGTTAATAGGATCTCTGGCTTGCTCCGCATTATAAAAGCAAGGCGCGGAGTTTAGTCCGGGGTCCGAGAAGAGCGTAACGCGGTGGAGCTCGAGAGTGGCATGTGAGTGGAAAATGGAACGTGCCCCCGAGTATTTGTAAAAGGACAGTGGATTTCCACCCTTTGATCTGTCCTCAGCGCGGGAAAGAGCTGCACGAGCTCCCACGGCATCCTTCGCTCCCGCGTCGAGCCCGCCTTCGCGTCCTCGGCGCCTAAGAGGAAAAGGCCGCGAGGAGGAGAGCGTTAAGGCCACCGATCCCAGCCGGGAAAGCCGCCCGGCCGTAGGACGTCCAAGCGAGACTCCCGCCTGAGGCCGCGCCCAAAGGAAGCTGGGAGGGGCCAGGCCGGTTATCGACAGCGGGGAGGAACCGTCCAGGGAGCGTGCAGGAGCGCTGCCTCGCGTGCTCCGTTCGGCCACTCTGCCCACCGCCGCCAGCCGAGTGACCGCATGCCAGTGGGGCACTGCCTCGGACCATGCACGTGCACACACCATTCCTTCCCTTTCTCTCCATCCTCCCTCCTTTTACCCTTTCCTTCCCCTATTTATTCCTAATAAATTATCCTTTTCCCCTAAGATCTCGCCTCGTGTCTGTGTTTCATGGTGCCGCCCGTGCAACTTTGGGTCGAACCCGTTACAATGCGATAAACTTACCACAGAGCAACCAGTATATAAATTTAATAATTACTCTTTACAGCCATGGTGAGTCAGCAGAACAGCAGAAGATCACACAAAAAACATGAGCCATAGGGTGTGTTCACACTTGACACGTTTGGTTCGATTAAAACGAACTCTGGTGCAGTTGCTCTGTTATTGCGGTCCACTTGAACAAACGTGAACTCTGAGCTTTCCGAGCCTCTGTGGCACACTGGTACAAGCAGACAGAGAATTAACCACTTTTGAACAAACATATGCAAACCAACATACAAGTCTGCTTTGCTATAGCATTATCTTATAATTATGACTGTACCTGAGATCTTCCACAGGTCGATTCTATGTGACGCCCAATGTAGAGGAGGCAGCATTTGGACTTCCTAGCTACAGTACGTAGATCCACACATGCATTAGTTAGCAAAGTACTGGACGAGTTTCGGGAAAAAAAAGCAATGTATCATTTCATGCTTTAGACCTGAAATCCAATTGAAAAGCCATAGCTTAGTTACAACACTAATCTTAACCTCAGTATCGATCCGTATCTCATGATCATGTCATACATTTTTGGATGGACTAATCCTTCTCTTTGCAGAGTTTTGTAAATCTCAGCAGCAATGAGGAAGAAATATATTTTTCCTGCAGTGCTTATTTAGTACTGTATGTGAAGTGTTGAATGAGATGATGGCGTTGCAAGAAGAATTTTCTGGTTGGTTCTGCTCCTGTTGGAACTTCCGAACGTCCATGTATATTTAAAGTTTAAGAAATACACAGCTGTAGCTCTTTCATAGCAAACATGTCATCCGAGTAGCTGAGAAACTGCAGGAATTAGTTCATTATGCTCTTTCAAGATCGTCCAACTTTCGTGGTTTTACTCATGATTCATAGTAGTTTTCTAAAACCAAACTTCTGGTAGTCCTAAAACAAATCAAATGGGACGCGTTTTTTTTTTTCTTCTTCTTTCTTTCTCGTTTGATGCTCATGGATAAAACTACGGTGCTGGCAAGTAGGGATTGTTCTTTGATGCGTTCGTGACTGTGTGGTAAATGTGACTGGGGTTTTGTTCAGTATGTTTTTTTCTGTCCAAGAAATTACTATACAGTACAGTACAGCGGTACCTTGACATACAAATGTAATCAGTTCCGGAGGCGAGTTTTTAAGGCAAAAACTTGTATTTGCGAAACGCATTTTCCCATAAGAACTAATGTAAATACAGATGATCCGTTCCAGCCACCCAAAAATATTACCAATATGACCAATTTCCATAGAAAAACAATTAATAGGCATGTAAATTAAGTAAAATATGAAATGAAATCTAACTTAACCTTAATTTATGATTCCTCTTGGCACCGGCTGCTTCAAAAACGAAACTGAAAGTGACTACCTTTTCTTTTTGCTATCGTCCTTGCTAACCTTCTTGAGACGCATGGTGCTATGTCTGCACTAAATCTTGCAAAAAATACAAAAAAATCTAAAAAATATATATATATATTTTAACTCACTTTGATTGGCTTTCCACGGATG
>JAAGKR010000420.1:104139-152641 GCA_011419295.1 Clarias macrocephalus
ATTTGGAGAGATTATGGTGTCAGGGAGGCATTCCGAGACACACACACACACACACACAAACACACACTAGTCGACCCTGCCAAAAGTCCTGATGGATGACATCACCAGGCAGCTCAGAACTTGTATATATTTATTTAATGTTTCGTCATCTGTTTTTTTTCTCCATGTTTGCTCTTTTTTTCCTCTCTTTTTCCGATAACGAATCGCCGCCGCACGTAACCGGGCTCCCGTGTTCCAGTAGCTTCTCTCCACCAATCTATCATTAAGATAAAGTTTCTACATGCGAAAGCGTCTCTATCGCACGCCGAACACGTCTCCCAACTAACACCCCCCCCGAGCTCCACCACCACCACCCCACCACCCCCACCCCGCCCCAGCACACCCAGTAAATCTACCCCCACCCAGTAAAGCTAGCGTAGCACATTTCACATGAGCTGCATCATCGGTCCGTTTCTCCCCCGTGACACACTGGAGTCAGTGTGTGCTGCCTCGGCCCGTCCGTTTCAGCTATGACTAGGGGCTTTGTCCGCGTGCGGACACACACTCATGCACGCCATCGCCAGCAACACGGACGGCGCACAAAATGAAATCACACACTCCTCCTTACAGCTAAAAGAGGAGGTAGACTTGGCTTTGTACAAAGAGACAGTTCCTGCTTTGTGAGCGCAGCTCCTGCAGTGGTCCGCGTTTACAGTGTGTGTGTGTGTGTGTGTGTGTGTGTGTGAGTGCGTCCCATCATGTGGGTGGGTCTTGTGACTTGCGATGCATGGAAAACAGTGCCATGTACTGCACCATAGGTGACCCAGAGAAAGGAAGGAAGGAAGAAAGTGTGCAATAAAGTACTGCCTGGTGGAAAATGATTGAAAACATAAAAATTGTTGCTACGGTGACGTTTTCTGTCTAATTTTGGAAGGAGTCTCCAGTGTCAGTGTTTTATAACGGTCGGAAATAAAGTCTTCAGAATAGATTTGCAAGACAAGTTGTTTTCTTAAATGCAAGAGAGTGAAAAGAGAGACGAGTGAAGGAACAACTAAATGTAATTAATTTCCTAGAACGTCATTTATTCCTTTTACACCACAGCAATTTGCTAACGAGACCTTTTAAAAACAATAAATAATACCATTTTGTATTTCCTAGTATGAAATGACACTATTTGTTTATAGTTGTATTTGTCCACAAAATGTAAGTATATGTAATCATATACAGTACATTGTAAAAATGATAAACATTTGTTTCATTACTTTCTCTTGAAATTTAATAAGACAGTTATAAATGTACCTTGTTGTAGCTGAGAAACCAAAATAAGCAAAGTATTGGAAAACTAACAAAAAGTTACAGATTACTGCAGTTACAGTTACTGACACTGGAGACTCCTTCCATAAATTTTAAAAGGAACCTCTTATACAAAGTTAACTCATTAATTAAGTAATTTTAGGCATTTAGATTGGTGTCTTGTACAGAGAAAACATTAGGGGGGAAAAATCCATGCCATTTTTGCTTAAACAAGCCAATTACAGTATATTTCCCCCTATTGTGACCTCATATAAGAAGAGGTTTGTTGCTCTGCTCTTTAGTTCGCTGAAAGATATAAACATGAACACGCAAATTTTGGATAATCTATGAGACCTACATTAACTTGTTTTAAGAAATTGTAAAATACGGGACCTTTAAATAAAAAAAATCACCATACCATTGATATCATTAAATAACAATGAATTTTTAGAACATGTTTACTATGAGGTCATGAAATTGTTCATGAAATCAGATTTACATTAGTTATTCATCCTGTCAAAGAAAAACAAAATTGTAAAAATCAATAAAGTTTTTTTTTCCCAATTGTGTCCCAAGCCCTACAATGCTGATCTGGGGTCACTTAAAGCAGGGACCCAGAATGGCTGATCTGTAGACAATGTTGTAATGCGTCTACACTGAGGTCGAAGGGTGGATCAGGTCACTTACACGCGCTGTCACACTCAATTAGCCATTTTGCCGCCACTTCCAAATAAGCATTCTCACTTCCACTTCATTAGAGCAGACGGCCATCTCAGCGTGCGAGCCCGGCACACGTTGTGCAGTGGGCGTTCAGCACAAACACGCCCCCACACACTCGCGTGCAACCCAGCCTACACACTGAGAGCTGAACACGCACAAATATACTAATTAGACAGGAGAAAATCAGCCCAAACCCCTAAACACAATCCAAACACCCCAACACGAAGCGCGCACAGGTATTACACATGAACGAAAATAAATAGAACATGTCTTACGGTATGTTTCTATTTTACATTGTACATTCCAAATATACTAAATAGATTCAAATTACTTCAAGAAGTTATCTCGTACATCCGTATTTTTTCATATCTTATCCATTGAGTTTTAGATCTAACTGATGAAACTATGACAATTATTTCATATGTACTGTAATAAATGATATAATAAGAAATGACATACAAGCAAATCCAAATCTGATCATTCATAACCTGTCCTGCAACTTCAGAAGAATTGGCAAGTGTGAGATCTTTAAAGTTGGGTTTTTATGTCTAAGAAAATAAGAGAAATTTTTAGGACATTTGATGGAAAAAATTCTAGTTCTTTTACTGTACATTGGCGGTGCCACTTTACAGCTCCAGAGTTTCTGATTCTATCCTAAAATCAAGTTACCGTCTGTTTGGAACTTCACGTGTTCTTCCCATGTCCCAGTGGGTTACCTCAGGGTCTTTTGGTTTTCTCCTATCTCCCAAAAACATGCTGGTCATAGGTAGGATGGCTGTGCTGAATTGCCTTTAGTTGTAAACAAGTTTGACCAATAAACTGCCTACTGATCATTTTTTGTTATTGTTTTGTTGCCTGTGTATTTTCGTGATTTGTTAAAGTTCTGGCCTCATTACATACTCACTGATGTGCGTTATTGCATTTTATGTATGTTGCCTGGTCAGTACAGGAAATCTCATTAGCATAGCTTTGCTTGAATTTCGGGCTTGACAGATTGAATATGTGGCCGATTTGCATACTTGTACAGCTAAAAGCAAGTTTCTCAATTAAGCTTTAGATTACAGCACACAATTTTGGGGCAGGTTAATGAGTGAAAATGTTTCTTCATACTCCCAGAACCACTCTTTCACAGTTTGAGTGCCATCAGGAAAGAAAAACTCCATAGATGTGATACCCTGGTCATTCAGTACACTCAGGTCGCCAGCTGACTTTATTTTGTTGTCACATAACGTTGCTGAGACTAGACCTGAGCAACTGAAGCAACCCCAGATCATAACTCCAGAGGCTTGTACAGTGGGTACTATGCATTGCTCCAAAGTTTAATCTTTATGCTACCTAGCAAATTCAAAGCTTTGTTTTTCTGATTAGTCTCACTGACAAGTGGATTTATTATGGCCACACAGCTGTTTAGTTCCAGTCCTGTGAGTTCTCATCATATTGGTTGTGTATGGAAGTGCTCTTACTTTCACTATTAATCATAGTTCTGGTTTAAACTGTTAACTTTTTTATAGTACCATGCAACTTCACCAACTTAACATGATCTTTTTTGTCAATGAAGTCTGTAAGAATAAAAAAGAAGCTACTTAGATTCGTGTCGTTTGGCATGAATTACGAAGGTCTTACTGTACAGTATGTAGCACTATGAACACCACACTTCAGTAAGGTATTAACAGAAGGGACACCATGCATTTACAGCAGAGATAACCTTCCATATGTCATTGATACAATGACCTTAGAGGCTGACCCCAGTGCTGTAGATGGCTAGCTTTTGCTGCATCAAGCTTCCTGTTTGTCCTTCAAATCTTGCTTTTGTCAGTAAGTGTAAGACGAGAACGGATTCCAGCTTCATGTCTAACGAGTAATCTGTCTAGCTCTGAAGCTGCCTTCACTTGCAGATTAGATGTTACCGATTACGAAGCACTCTGACTAATCAGTCTTCTCCATTTTACGACTCTTGAAAAGATACAGTGTTCCGACACATGATACCTTTTACAATAAATATAACAGAAAAGACTTTTGATCTCATCTGCAGCATCATCATCATCAACCCGGCTGTCTCAGCATATTTCTTATGCTCAACATCCTCCAGATTCTGATGAACACAGCGAAAAAAAACACAAGGTGTAAGAACACTTTCACGGACAATGATTATTGCCTTACCAGTAGAATACCTAGCCAAGGAAATTGAGATGTTCTATGAATTTGTTTCACATTATAGCTTTTGTTCATTTAAAAAAAAAAAAAAAAAAAAAAGAGCTGTAAACTGAACCTGCACATGGCTGCTCAGAGTTTTGCTAATCACAGACTTTATGATTATATTCATATTCATTCTGCACACCTGATGCACTGCTTATGCCATCTGGGCTCTCTCTGTGAGGCTTTCTTGATGGTAACGACCTTGCAGAGGGTTTTTGTGGCACCTGCAGAGTGAAACTCTATTCTATCCAGAAGGAATGAAGCCATTTTCTGTGTTCTTTCCACTTGGAAAAATCCATAGCCATATGCAATAGATGTGGTATTTCTTTTGGCAGAACCTATCCCATCAGAAATGCCAGAGGGGTTAAAAAAAAAAAAAGTGTTAATGTGGTTGGATGTCATTCAACTAACTGCAGCTAAATAAAATCATAAAGGAAATGCATGAACAGTTACTCAGTCTGTGATTGCATATACTCTGTGACCTGTCAGTGCAAAACACATTTAAAAAACCCAAGGTATAGTTTCTATATGCTATATGCGATCATGTTTCTTGCTGCCAGTCCAGGTTAGCTACTCATTTTGAGCTAATCTGACACTCATGCTAGTTATCTGAAAAATAATGGCCTACTTGACTGGATTTATAAGTACTGTAAATATGTCATATTTAATAGTTTTATGACCCTTATATTAAAGCTAGCTAGATGGCTAGTTAAAACTCTGACAGGTTTTCTCAAATAATTTTCATTCATATTCATTAAACTATAGTTTATAATGACTGCTAACAAAATATATCTAGTTAGGAAAAGTTCACTTGGTGATATTTCTGAGCGAATTTAAAGTGATATGCATTAATAGTTTAAATACTTTTTTAAATTTCTGTTGCAAGCTAGTCAACAAATAAGTTAAAATTGACAGGATTTCTGAGGTTTTACATACAGTAGATCTCTAAAGGTCAAAGTGCTCATAAATCATGCTAGTTATCAGAAAAACAATATCCAACTTGACTCGTTTATAAGAAGTAAATTTGTAATTTTTATTATCTTGATCATCCTACTGTATATATTAAAGTTAGCTTCTGACAGGTTTTCTAAAATCATTTTCAGTCATTTTCATTACTGCTAACAATAGCTATCTAGTTAAGAAAAGCTGACCTGCTGGTATTTCTGAGAGAATTTGAAGACACATTCAATTCAATATTTCTTTTTGTTAACGCAAGCTAGTCAGCTCATATGAGCTAACCTGACAGGAATTCTGAGGTATTTCATTTCACATATGATCTCAAATGGTCATAATGCTCACCAGTCACGATAGTTATTAGTTAGAAACTAACAATATCCAACTTGACAGGATTTACACGAAGTAAAAATGTCAGTTTGATCAAATATTAAGAATTAAAGCTAGCTAGCCTAATATCTCTGACAGATTTTAAAAAATTAGTTTGAGTCATATTCATAAATGTTTATAGTGACGGTTAACCATGACAGGATGTCCAATATATTTCAATTTACATACATTTCCAAAGGTCAAAATGCGCAACCGGCATGCTAATTATTTATATAGCAATATAGCCAACTTGTTTCAAGAAGTAAAATTGTCATATTTATCAGTTTTATCATTGTTTAATTTTAAGTTTATTTTTAACTAGATTGCTGACATTTTTTTTTTTTTTATGTTTTTGAGACATATTCATGAACGCGAATGACATATAATGACTGCAAACAATAGTGATCCAGTTTAGAAAAGCTGACCTGCTGGTATTTCTGAGAGAATTTGAAGACATATTCAATGATGGTCTCAATATATCTTTCTGTTATTGCAAGCTTAGATGAACTAACTTGACGATTTACATAGATCCCAAATTGTCAAAATGCTCACCAGTCATATCATAATATATCATAATATAGCTAATCAATATAGCTATCTTGGCATGATTTAAAAGAGGTAAAATTGTAAAGAAGTAAGACTGAAAGAACAAATTCATTCATCTTTATAGTGATTGCTAACCATTTCTATCTATTATTAGCAGTCTAAGAATAAGAGTAGGTTAAGATGAGTTAAGTTGACAGGTGTTCTGAGAGGATTTAAATTCATATTCATTGATTTTTTTTTTTATTCTAGTTTCTTGCTAATAGTAATGCACTGCCTTAAATGACTTAACCTAACTTAAAGAATTTTAGCTTGTTTAAGTAACTTTTTAAATTATTATTATTATCATTATTTTATTTTTACATTTTTTTATTTTTTTATAATTTATGGTAATCAGTGACTACAATTTATTTTTCTATTTGAAACAAGTTCTGTTTGAAACAGGAATGAGAAAAGTATTGAAAATAGAATTTTTACAACTAACGCTAACTAGTTAAAGAGCTGACAAAAAAAAAATTTTTGAACGTACTTTAGATCTTTTTAGAGCAGTCTCCTCATGTGGACTGATTATTGGGACACGGTGTACCTTCAGCTGGCAGAGCAGTATGATTTACGAATATCAAGTGCATTCCAGGACTTTCTGAACACAAAGTAACTCAAATGATCACGTAGGAGTTTAGCTTACTATGGGAAGAATTCAAGATTGAAAACTTGAAAAACCTATAAAAGTAAATAAAGTTGCTATGATTTGTTATTAATATGTTATTACTGTTTATTATAGCTGTTATAACAGACCCGTTACATCTTGCACTTGCACACGAGCCATACAAAATAGGATTCACAAATTGAGTTGTGATGAGAAGTGAAAAGGACGAGGAGGGGAAATTGAAATTGCTCCATCCTCACTCCATTTCCATCTTCATTCTTCTCTTTTTTTTCTTCCTTTTTTTGATCTGCTTTCTTTGTTCCGATCTGTCTCTTGCTACTCCTCAATCTGATTCAGCGCATCTGATAGGCTCATTCTGTTTTTCCTTTGTTACTCTTCGATTCTCCTCCGCATTCCACCTCTCTCCTCCCTTTTCTCTGTAGAAGCAGTAAGCGGTGCTTTGTAATCCGAGGCGACGAGTGTGTGTGCTTTTCTCCTGCTGCAATCTCTGACCTCTGACTCGTTTGCACTCACCGACTCATCACTGCAGGACATTCGATCCTGCCTGGCAAGGCAACTGGCATCATTTAATGCCCATCTCTGGTCTAGAAATAGTTGAGCGCATTCAACATGGTCTAACGGTAAGTTAGTAAGTGTTGTAATTAAAATGTATAAAGATAATTAAGGTTAGTAATGAGGCACAGTTAGTGTTAGTGGCTGTAGATTTCTTACAACTTTAAAATGGGGGGTTCAGCTTGTTGTTCTGGATGAACCTCTGAACTTACAAGGTAAAACTCTTTGAAAAAAGTGGTTCTCTATCAGAGAAGGTTCCATGTAAAACTCTTTACGAAATGATGTTTGTACAGTATATGGGCATGCTGTTATATTAAAATAGTTAATGACAGTAATGTTATATGTCAAAGTTTATTGTTTTCCAAGAAAAGCTTTTCATTATACTATTAAGCCACCAATTACAGATTTCAACAAGTTATCACTCAGGTTATAACATTTTTATCTTTCTTGTTTGTTACTGTACTGCGTTACTGTACTGCGTTATTGTACTGTGTTACTGTACTCTAAAAGATAACATACAACAAGCACATTATTACGAGTGGTGTTCAAGTTAAACCGGGACTTTTGATTGCACACAATTACAGAATGTTTAACTAGAGCTTGTATACCATCAAGCTAGAAAGTTCTCATCAGTATACAGTACCAGAGACATGATCAACTGTTTCATGTCCAAAACACTAGCACACAAGGGACTCCCTTTATGGCCCAAAAACATAGAAATGGTTTGGTTTAAGGGCAGGACTGTCCGAGGGATGTGGCAATTACTCCCAGGCGTGTTCTTGTAATGTGCAAGTAACATTGGTTCCCACAGAATGATGTGTATCTGTATCTCTTATTAGTAAACGTTATAAATCAGTTTTCAAGGATCAGCCATTCCACCTGCCCAATGTTTACAAGTGGACTCCAATCCACCTCGGACATACAGCTTTTTTAAAAATGTTTGCCCTGTTCAAATGTTTTATACTGTGTTTGCAGTCTAAATGTCAATCAATTTTACGCCTTCATGTTTCTGCTCATGAGACAATAAGTCCTGGTTTACTGTGAACGCCCATTGTATACAGTACACCTTGCTGACCAATCAGAATTCAGATTTCAAAATGAATCAACATCCCTGTGCTATTATAAAAAGCATTCAACATCCACTGAGCTTCATTTTGCATGCCGTGGTCAAATAATTCAAACTTGCGACGTACAAATGCTTTGCTGCAGATCCACCTGGTAGTGCAGACTTTCCTGCCAATCACAGATGTTCATTAGCTCTTGTATACAAAAAAAAAAATTGAAAGAAATGTAAATAATTAGCGGTCTTGAATGACTCATATGGCAAGATGAAATGGTTTAATATGTCTAAAATGAAGCATTTGTTGGCCTTCAGCCTTTTGGACTAGAAACTGTTGGAATGTAAATTTCCTGGGAATAAATTGGGGAGGAAAAAGATATTTTAAAAAAGTTTATTTTTATATGATATGATATGATATGATATGATATGCTGTTGCGATTGCCAAAAGTTCATCCAAACCACTAGAAAAGCCAATCATGGCGCAGCGGGTGAGCTCATTTCTTGTAAAGGTTTCAGAAAATGCTTTTTTTGATCCAGTAGATTTTACAATTCATCCAGATAATCTATGATTAAAGCATCTATGGGAAAATATGCTTTTGTTTATATCCTGAAGGAATGATTTCAAGTTCTGCAGCTTGTTCTGCTCAGCATGAAATGAGTCCTCCTTGTTTCCTAGCTTTCCAAAAAAAAAAAAAAACTCAATGGTAATAAAACATAATGCCATAGATTATCCATGAGAGGAGAGGTGGGTGGGGGGTGGGAGGGGTAAAATACAACCATACAGTAGTTGAGGTTTTCTTGTGATAATTATTTGGACCAGATTGTTTCTTTTTTGATTAGTTGCAGTTGGGTTTGTTTGCATTCCAAAGGTCAGTCGTTGTGGCTGGAACAGCAGCTTGGCTTCTGCTTGCCTAAGAGTCATTTGAGGTGAAAAGATGGCGGCAGGCAGAGCGGTGCCGTCTCCTCCCTCCCTCCCTCTCGCTCCCTCTCTCTCTCTCTCTCTCTCTCTCTCTCTCTCTCTCTCTCTCTCTCTTTCACTTTCTCTCCCTCCCTTTTGGACATCCTTCCTTTTTTACATCCACAATCCTTTCAAGTTTACCAGCTTGTTAACCTTCCTGTAAACCTTTCACTGCTCCTTCATCTTTCTTCTTTTCCATTTGCTTCTTTTCCCCCTGCTGTCTTTCTTTCTCACAGTCTCCCTGGTTTGGTGCCGGCGTGTTACACTTGGTGTAAAGTGGCAGGCGGAGGTGTGGGTGCAACATAAATGCGTGTATTTGCTGTTTTCTTTGTATGTGTGTGTGTGTGTGTGATTCAAAGAGAACATGTAGACAACAAGTAGTAAAAGGGGGCAGATGGATTCATATTTCCACGACTGCCACTGATGCTTGAGCTTGAGAAAGAAAAAAAAAGAAAACGGCCGACATTTGATTTAGTTGGCAACAGTACGACGTAACCTCCAGCCTAGCCTAGTTTTATGTGTGAGGTTACGGTATGAACTATGTTTAAAAATAATAATAATAAAAAAAAAACTCCAAGAACTTCAAAAGTTATCAAATTGTAATAATTTAAAAGGTACACACACTCCCTAGTAGATACAACATCTGCCCTAATTTAGTGTGAGGTGAGAAGCAGGTCACAAGTGTATAAACCTTGTACAGTATGTGCTTTATTACGATAAATCCGTTAACTATAATTTAATTCACTACTGGGCAAAGTGAAACAAGGATAATTAATTATCAGAAACAAACATTGAAAGGAACACAGCAAGCATCTGAATAGAGAAATTGAAGAAAACTACACATCCCTTCTTGGTGTTAGTGAGCCTAGTGACAGAGCCAAGCTGGAGACTAGCTCATTTGTTGGCTCGTATTTTATTGATTCTTTGAATATGTATGACTACATGCTCTCCTGAACCGTAAGTCTTGGTAGAAAAAGTTAACATTCATCAGCAGGACAGGATTTAAAACTTCTGATTAAAAAAGAAAACAATCTTTAAAAGTTCAATCTGTTACATTAACAGATGGACAATCGGACAGGATTGCGGGATGCATTGTGGAACGAATAGATATTTACACACCTACAGCACCTAACAGTCAAATGGCACTCTAAACGGATTTACAAGACAAAATCGATAACTGTGTCTGCAAAAGTATAACTCATTTGTTAAATCATTGTATTTCAAATCTTCCAAATGATCATTCAGGACATAGTTATATCACATAATAATATCTATGCTCTCGGTTTCTCTTTAACCAAATCTTTCTTGTCTAGTTGCTTTCTAGATACAGTGGCGCCTCTCCATACTGTATGAATGCCCCACCTTAAGAACTGAAATTTTGCAAGAAATTTGCCTCTACGTGCAGTACAAAGCCATGTTTGGCACACGAAAGAACGAACCGAACTGCACCAAACGCCGGCTACGCTGTACGCACGTCGAGTGGCTTTTCAAAACTTTTTGTGTTGGTAGAAAGCCAAGTGAAGAGAGTTTACATTTTTTTCAGGGTTTTTTTTTTTTTTTTCATTTTGTGCACCATGGGTCTCAAGATTGTTAGCAAGGATGGTATCAAGTAGAAAAAGGAGCCACTTTCAGTTTCATTTTCAAAGCAGCTGATGCGAAGAGGAATCATGAGTTAAGGTTAAGTAAGGTTTAATGTCTGTTTATTTCATATTTTACGTGTCTTGACAAAAATGTTTTTATTGAATTTATATGCAAATTATGATTATAGTGTTGTAAATTTGTAATGTTTATTGTAATATTTTTGGGTGGCAGGAACGGATAACCTGCATTTACATTATTTTCTATGGAAAAATGCGTTTTGCAATATGAAATTTCAATTAAATTCATATGCCGAGGCACAGTTGTAGTAAAGTTGCAGAGTAATGTTGGTAACTCTGACCCACTCTTCTCATTACAAAAAGTTAAATAATGCAGAAATGGTGTTATGATACGCATCGTCATTCAGGAGTATTTTGCAATTAGCTACGAGAGAAATCACTTTTAGACAAACCTTTAGACACTTGCACATACCTAACAGACAATGCTTTATTTAACCCTACCTGATTTAACATGTATATATTAGTACATTTAACTAAGAATGTATTTTTTTTAAAAGTAAATGGTAGTGGCAGCTGGTATGTGATTAAACTTCAAGTTAGAGTTATTACTCCTTTGATTATGGTTCAGCAAGATGATATTTTTGGTACTTGATAAGCCTGAGGTGATTCGTGTTCACTTTAAGGTTTCCACTGTTTCGCCTCCAGCTAAACTCGTGACATAATCCGATGTAGGCTCGAAAAAGGGTCTGTACATGGAACAGGTGAACACAGCCAGACAACAAGCCAATTACATGAGAAGAGGACTAGTACAGAATTTTAAAGAGTATGAGTGAATGTTGATGTAATCAATCAGCTCATCTTCTGACCAATCACATTCAAGGATTCATCGCTGCTGTGGATCTTTTTGAAACAGCTTCTTCTACATGCTTTAGGACTGACTTTACACCCCAAATACAGCTCAGATTTGCATTTGAACTGCGCAACTGGCAACAGAACTTCGACGTGTGAAAACAGCTCGGAGGTTCCCTTGAAGACTCGGCGTTAAACAAATGAACAGAATGAAATCAGATGTCGCTTGTCAGATAAACTTTGCACCGTTTACCAAAGTCTAAAAGGGGTTCAATTTCTCCATCCTTTCTGAAGAATGTGACTTGGCTGATGTGAAACGGCCCATGTGATTTGCACATTATCAATTGTAAGCTTTAACAAATGAAACCAGATGACTACTTACTCTGTGTGTGTGTTTGTGTGTGCGTGTGAGTGTGATGATCGGTTTTCTGAACAACCTGGAATAAATAGTGCGTCTTTTCGCGCGCGCGTGTGTGTGTGTGTGTGTGTGTGTGTGTGTGTGCGTGCGCGCCTGATTAGCACGCAGTAAGAGCATCATTGGTGGATTTGCAATACAGACAAACGCCACCTAGTAAACATAATGAACACTAATTAATGTTCATTTTTTTCAAAACTGAAAGAAAATTAAAGAACATTTTAAGCCATTCAACGATGTGTGACTCACTGTGCTTTGAATGTATATTAAACTCCAGGTCTATGTCTCGCCTATTGGTTCTATAAAACACAATATAAAAATCAAAACTGCTCTTAAGTGGAAAATTGTGCAAATTTAAGGCTCCTGCTTTAAGTGGCGCACTTTTAAAAAAGCACACAAATTGCATGTTAAACACCTGCAGATGTGTTTAACAAGTTGCTGGTGAAAATTTGGGGAGTGGGGAAGTGCCAGAGAGAGTGTTTGTGTGTGTGTGTGTGTGTGTGTGTGTGTGTGTGTGTGTGTGTGTGTGTGTGTGTGTGTGTGTGTGTGTGTGTGTGCGTGCGTGTGTGTGCGTGATGTGCGTGATTCTGTTTTCATGTTATCTGCCTTTATTAGTCATTCCCATGCACAGACCGGGACGTGGTGTTATAATATCTCGCTGCCTTCGGCCATATGGAATGATCTCATTCATAATTCATTTGCATTCAGACTCTTATTGATGACTCGTTAAATTCAGACATTTTATTAATGTGCCTTTTTTTCAGTGCCTCTTATTAATGGTTCTTGTCAACACGCTATAATTTTGTTGCTTCTCAGTTGGGGTTCCTGTGAAATATCCGCTCTGAATCTTAATCAGTTTCAGCTTTGTCCAGTCCTTGATTAAGTTTCGTCATCATCATCATCATTCAGCTGTCTATTTGATCTAATTACAGAACTAGCACACACCCGTGACTCATATTCTAGTGTGTTCGTTTTAGGCTGATGTTCATTGTTCATGATCTAAATTTCGGTCATTTTATCAATTACATCTGTCTATATATATATATATATTTTTTTTTAATCTTGTTTCAAATGTACAGTAATGCGCAAGGCCGCGCCTAATTTCTTAATATTAAATTCAATTTAAATACATTAAATGATGTAAATAAAATTAAAGAATTACGAACAAATGTTTTACTGTACCCTGTCCAGGGTGTACCCTGCCATGTGCCCGAAGTCTCCTGGGATAGGCTCCAGGCCCCCCCGTGACCCTGAATACAGGATTAAGCGGTATAGATGATGAGTGAGTGAGAGTGAGTGTTTTACTGTGACAGGCTGCAAAATGCCTGAAGATACAATAAAAAAAAAAAATTGTCGTTTATGTAACAACCTGAGCAGCGACCTCATTTTCCCTCTCATCTGATCCAACCACTCAGCACTCAGCATCACCAGTACACTAATCACCTGTCATCACCTGCACCTGTTTCTCACTGGATCATGCTTTAGGTTAGATGGTTTTTAATGCTTGAATGATTCATAGGTCATTGTGTGGCATAACAAACAAGAAACTGCTCAGATACAGGGACGGGACAGAAAATGAGACGACAACATGAGACAACATTATGAGACAATTGTATTGATGTAAAGACTGGCTCGTTGGAATTTGGAAGCGAAATATGAAGAAATGAGGGGTGGATCAAGACTTTTGTACTTTTTTTGCGTGTATACAGGTATACAGTATATATATATAGTAGTTTAGAGGAAACATACTGTAATAATACACATTGCTGCCATAATTCAAGTTGAATTAAAAAGTATTTGAAAATTAAGATTTGATCTGAAATTACGCTCAAAATTAATAAACTAAGGAATGCTATTTAAGGCCAATATGAAATATGTACAGTAACTGTAGCGTATAGGAATTTATTATCAATTGCTCTTCAAGGCATTGCGCAAGGGCTGGATTTTTTTTCCTGGATAAAGTTATGAGCTATCATAAATTCATGAGCTGTAAGTGGGTAGGTGAATGCTAGGTCAGCGTTTTCTTTAAACATAGAGTATGCTTTCTTTAGTGCTGCATTAAAAAAGATGGACATTATGCTATCATTTCCAAAAGAAAAAAACTCCAAATTAGCTTGCACTTTTGATTTAATGTCCTTGATTTAGTATCTTGTATAAAAATGTGGTTAAATATGTTTCAGACTAGGAATGCAGTGGGGTGATCAAGTCAAACCGGGAATTGTGGTGGAATCTTCTTGAACATTCGGCGAGTGGAACGCCTAATCCTTGAAAGATCGATAGATTTTTAACTTGGCACCAACTTGCGGAAGAGTCGCATCTGTCTGATGGGACTGTACACACAATCAATCACCAACACCACTTGCACATTACATTCCACTTCCACAAGTTTGGGGCATTATAGGAGTTCCTGGGAGGCCAGTATTTCAGACCGGATCATGGCTTCAGCGCACTAAGAACAACCTTTCTTTCCGCACTTTCTACCTGCATTAGTGTATCAGGGGATTATATAGAGTAAGTGTAGTTTTTATTCTGCACAATCCCGATTTGACTTAAACATCCCTATTATATGGATGAACCAGCTGGATATACTGGATATATACATAATATATAACAACAACATATATATATATATATAATATATATATTATTGTTGTTGTTTGTTTATTTATTCATTTGTTTGTTTGTTTATTTGTTTGTTTATTTATTCATTTGTTTGTTTGTTTATTTGTTTGTTTTTATTGGACCATTGTTGAACCTGGGATAAGCCTATGACTTTATGATTACTGCAGTCTAAAGTTTAAAGTACCCATGGGGGGGATGACCCACTGAAGTAAGGGTGAGACTCAGGATTAAAACGATTCCAGCTTTTATTGACATTTAGCTAAATTAGATATAGCTAAGTTGCAAAACCTCTTGTAGTAAGCAATTCTGTACTGTGAACATAAATCAATTTTTTTGCATTTATCCTAAATTTGACTTTTACTGTGCCCTGACTAAACCCCATTATCTTTTCCCCACATTTGTTTTAACAGCTACATTTACATGCAAAAGAATTCATAGCCATGTTTTATCAACAAACATTAATATAAAATTTACCACTAGTACAAACTGTACTGTATAAACTTTCGACTTGTGAGTCTCATGTAAAGAAACAAACTTCAGAACGTAACAGAACTGAAGTCTCGCATTTCAAACACAAATTCTTTGCATCACTTTCGCAGCACATTTCAATTCACATCTAGACGATGTTCTGTGCAACTTGTTCCGCTCTGACCGGGTTATTTTATCGCTGATACAAAAACAAAAAAAAACTGAATATCTTACCATGTAAACATTGCAGGTGAGTTTTGTTACATGGCAAAAGATCACATCTTAGGAAGTGAAATAATCTTGAATGTAGCCAAGCCTGTACTGTGAATAAGGTTATAATAAACCTTAAACAAATTATTATCTCATTTCTACTAAAACCGCAAGCGAAAAATATCTTGTTAAGATTCTTGTTATTTGTACCCTACAGCACAGTGAAATTTATTTATTTTTATTTGTCCCCATTATGGTCAGAGCATGGAGTCAGTCAGCACCCCTGGAGCAGACAGGGTTAAGGGCTCAACAGTGGCAACTTGACAGTTCTGGAGCTTGAACCTCTGACCTTCTGATCAGTAATCCAGAACCTAAACAGGTTTGAGCCACCACTGCTCTTATAGTTTTGCTTCTTTCAAGATATATATGCCTAAAACGTACTATTTGCCAGAAGAGCGAGAGACTTTTACCTTGAAATTTTAGTAACATTTGACTATAAATAAACGTAATAATCTTACATTTGGTTTGTTATTGTTTGGTTCTTATTTCAAACATTTATAGATTGATTTGGTTAGATTTATTAATATTTCACTTGCTAAGATGATGTACATTGTGTACACATTCTGTACTCCTTGTGCGTTAAGGTTTGCGTCCTAAGTGACGTTTCTCATTTTCTTACTTCTTCTTGTTAAGTACAGTTTTGATATAGATTTTAAATAGATTTTTTTTCTGGTTTAAAGAAAAGTAACATAGCTGGTTCAAATCACACATACAGTAACTCTTCCTCTCCTCTACTCAACATCGCAACCACCATAAGTGATGCTTTTGCGCCAGCGTTGAATCTCCAAATCTCGAATCCTGTTTGAAAATCCCCTTTGTCGCACTTGATGATCTTCCACTGCGAAAGACAGATGAGGACGTTTAAAGAAGAGGAAATCAGCACTGAAGCCAAACCACGCAGTGGGAGAGAGAACCATCGAGGGGATTTTGAAAGAGGAATCGAGACTGGGGTTTATCGATGGCACGAATGCAAATGCGTCCATTGTGCTGAAGACTACTGTATGTTAAGTTTGTATTACTTAGCCATCCTGCGAGCTTTACAATATATTTCTGTAGAAACGGTATATTGCATTTATATGCCTCAGTACATATAAATACAATATAGTAAGTTTTTTTTTTTCGTACCACTTTCGTATCATCCGGAGATCGCGAGTTCGATTCCCGGGTGGTGCTGTAACCTCTCGCAGCCGGAGGTCTAGCGAGAGCTGATTGGCCGAGCTCTCTCAGAGGGGAGGGATGAGAGGTACTTAGTGCTCCCACATTAATCACGGCTCTACAGCCAATCAGGGGCGTCTGAGAGCTCACGCAAGCGGAAGGAGCGGATAGCGCTGGCCTCCGAGTGTGTTACTCCGCCCCCAACGGTGCGTGAGCGAGCAGTTCGAAAAGATGCGGTCGGCTGGCGTCACGTGGTTCGGAGGAAACACTTGATTGTCTTCGGCCCTCCCGGCTGAGTGGTAGTAGTAGCCTTAATGTGGGAGCCCCCTAGTGACGGGGAGGAATTGGCCACGACTAAATTAGGGAGAAAATCATGGAAAAAATTTTAATAAATACATAAATAAATAAAAGTGTTCAGGATGAAGGCGGTTTTGAGGAACCATACTGAATGGTGCCGGTGAGGAAATGACATGGCAAAAGAGGATGTCGGGAAACATGATATGATGCTATATTGCTGTATTGCTGTGGTATCACATCATCACTGACTGTAGTTTTTATTTATTTATATCTTTTTTTTTTTTTTACTCGACAATCAGGTCAGGATGCAAATCAGGAGCTCGTGTCATAACCGAACTCTCCAGCCTTGTAAACATCACCGCCGTGAGAATGCGTCACTCCGTTCGGTTAAACCAGGCAAATGACAGAGTTACCGTGCATCAAGTTTAATGGTGCGGAAAAATTCTTGACAAGAAAATCTCACACCTGAGGCAAACGTCGATGTGCGCTCGAGTTAAGCGATGCACACCTCGTGTCATAACATCAGTTTCCTGGTACTGTAGATGACATAATTATTACCTCCATGGAGCTGTAATGATGGCATCACTGACTGCTGAGGTCTCTAAATGCATGGGTGTACACATGCTAATGTACAGCTTTTTCACCAACAGCTCACACACAACATACGCCCGCTCACACACACACACACACACACACCTCATTTTTATGTCATTAACCCACATTTTATTCACATGTGCGTATTGACTTGACAAGACGACACGTGGACTGTATTTCTTCTTTACGGACTGTGTATCGAATCTGTTATTTACACAAATTAAATTCAGGGGGTGTGTCAGTGTGTGTGTGTGTGTGTGAGAGAGAGCGAGTGTCTCAGTTTGTGTGGGTGGAGGTGTGTGTTGGGGAGGTAAGGTTGAGTGTGTTATGGAGGTGGAGGCGTGGGTTTATATTAAATAGGCGTTTCAGTGCATATTTGTGTGTGTGTGTGTGTGTGTGTGTGTGTGTGTGTGTGTGTGTGTGTGTGTGTGTGTGTGTGTGTGTGTGTGTGTGAGAAAAACTGTGAAGAGAAAAAAAAGAGCGAGAGAATGTGTGTGTGTGGCTGTGCGTGTGTGTGTGTTGTGTGTAGGTGTGTATTGGGAGGTAAAGTTGAGTGGATGATGTAGGGCGGAGGTTTATGTTAGATGGGTGTTTCAGTGCAGATTCCAGTAGAATTGGGCCAGTGTGTGTGTGTGTGTGTGTGTGTGTGTGTGTGTGTGTGTGTGTGTGTGTGTGTGTGTGTGTGTGTGTGTGTGTGTGTGTGTGTGTGCGCACGTATACTGTACATGTGACTCTATGTATTTGTCCGTATGTGTGTGTAAAAGTGTGTGTGTGTGTGTGTGGGTGTGTGTGTGTGTGTGTGTGTGTGTGTGTGTGTGTGTGTGTGATTACATAGTTGTGTGCACTGTAATGACACTGTGTGTGAACCGAGGCTACAGCATGCAGGTGTAGGAGTGGAACAGTGCAGGCCGCAGCATGTGAGGAGGAGAGTCATAGCGGGAAAATTCTCACCTACAGACGCTGCAAACACAATCACACGTCTGTCTGTATGTCTGTCTGTCTGTCTGTCTGTCTGTCTGTGTCTCCGTGTGTCTGTCTGTCTGGTTCCTCACTCTATTTGCCTCAGTCTCTCTCCCTCTCGCTCACTGTCTCACTGTCTCTCTCATTCTGTCTCTCTCTCACTGTGTATTTCAGTCTCACTCTCTGTTTCTTTCTCTGTCTCTCTTCATCAATGTATTTTTCTCTCTGTGCTGTTTTTCTCTCTCACTGTGTCTCTCGTACTCTGTATGACTATTTTTGTCTTTCTGTCTCTCATTGAGTTTCTCTCTCTCTCTGTATCTTTCTGTCTCTCTAACTGCATAATTCAGCTACTGTCTTTCACCCGTCCTCTCTCTGTCTGCCTCTCTCTTTCCTTCTCTCTTTCCCTCTTTCTCATTGTGTATTTCGGACTCACTCTGCCTCTGTCCATTTTTCTGTCTCTCTCTCTCTCTCTGTCTATCTGTTTATCTCTGTGTGACTTCTGTATATTTCTCATTCTGTCCCTTTATAAGTCTCTCTCTCTCTCTCTCTTTATTTCTTTAACTACATCTTGTAGCTTCTGTCTTTTGCGTTTTCTTCCCCTCTCTGTCTGTCTGTCTGTCTGTCTGTCTGTCTGTCTTTCTTTATTTCTCTTCTTTGTATTATTTTAGTATCTCTGTTATCTTTCTCTCTTATTCGTATTCTTTCTCCCTTTTTTCTGTCTCTGTATGCGCCTGTGGTTTTATATCTCTCTCTCTCTGTTGTTGTGTCCTTCTGTCTCTCTGTCTCTCTCTCTGTTTTTGTGTCTCACTTTGCCTTTCAACATTTTTATCTTTTTATATATATTTTTAAATAGCGTTTTCTCTCTACCTCTTCCTATCTACAGTATGTCTTTCTCATTGTCTTTCCATATCTGTGCACCTGTCTGTCTCTCTCTGTCTTTCTTTTTTTTCTTTCTTTCCATTTTACTTATTTATATCATATATTATAGATTTATATATATATCTCTCTATATGTGTTCCCCCTACCCGTGTTCTGAGCGCTATACATCGTCCCATGTTCCCCTTCACCAAGGGTGCGTTTAGATGTAAAATCTTCCAGAGGAAATGAGGAAGAGGAGAATGAGGCAGTGCTGAGACAAATGGCCTGCTTCATATTTAATGTGCTGCTAATGGAATTAGCTGTGGGCATCACGAGGCTGGCGCTGCGGGGACATGTTCGCCAGCTCAGTGCTTCCTCTATAGGGTGGGGCGGGGCAGAAGGCTGGGGGCAACCGGGGTCACTGCGCACTGGGAACATTCCAGCTGAGGGGACAGGCTGAGACATATTTTCACCATCCGTTAAAACAATGAAGTATTTTTACCTAACCCTATTTTACTCCTACGCGATCTTAAACAGAGCACCGTGTTTCAGTAGGACTCTCTCTCTCTCTCTCTCTCTCTCTCTCTCTCTCTCTCATTTTGGAAGTAGCTGTTTTTCGACACCACACCTTTCAAAACGTCCTGTTTCTTTATCCTGAATTATAATTAAAAAGGAACAGTTTTATTATATGCATCATTATACCTTTCGGTATGAAATCTGTTTCTCAGTTTATTTACCAGTTTATCGGGTTGTTTGCACTCATGAGCTTAGTGGCTTCTACCCTAGTGACTTTGTGGAGCTTTTTGATCTAAAATGACTGAATGTGCTTGATGTCTACCTATAAATACGAGGGGCGTTCAAGTCAAACATGTACCTATTTCTGAAAAAATAAAAAGAGAATGATGGCAGAAAAACAATTAACTTTTGCAAATGGGTTTTTTGGCTTTTCAACCATATACATATACATACATACAGTACATTGCTCCAGGACCAAGATGCTACATATGATGTAAATTAATAACATGAAATGAACAAAACTAGGTAAACCATACTATGGAGAAAGAAAGAAAGAAAGAAAGAAAGAAAGAAAGAAAGAAAGAAAGAAAGAAAGAAAGAAAGAAAGAAAGAAAGAAAGAAAGAAAGAAAGAAAGAAAGAAAGAAAGAAAGAAAGAAAGAAAGAAAGAAAGAAAGAAAGAAAGAAAGAAATGTGACAGCACAGTGATAAGACTCTTACATACAGTAAAGATCATTTAAATGGTGCAAACCATTTCTGGAATTTCCTTCTGGATCAATAAAGTATCTATCTATCTATCTATCTATCTATCTATCTATCTATCTATCTATCTATCTGTCTGTCTGTCTGTCTGTCTGTCTGTCTGTCCATCCAGCCATGCATCCATCAATGTATGTATCATTTTTAAGAAGTCAGTGAATGGCGATCCCGATTGAGGTCGTTCATCAACACCACTTGCATGCATACAACCCTGACCTCACTTCTAGCCATTTCCACATGTTTGGGGATGATAAAGGAGTTCCTGGGAGGCCAGTGTTCCAGGCATAGAGCAAGCAGTCTGATCATGTCTCCGGCGTACTGAGAAAACTTTCTACCTTGGTGGTGTCCAAGCAGTTGTGAAACTCTGGGATAAGTGTTTTAGTGTAGCAGGGGATCAAATAGAGAAAAAAGAACATTTTAATCTCATGCACTCACTCACTCATCATCTATACCCCTTTATCCTGTATTTAGGGTCACAGGGGCCTGGAGCCTATCCCAGGAGACTTAGGGCACAAGGCGGGGTACATCCTGGACAGGGTGCCAATCCATTCATCGTAGGGCACACACACACATACACACTATGGGCAATTTGGGAACTGTTGGAGGAAACCAGAGTACCTGGAAGAAACCCATCAAGCACGGGGGGAACATGAAACTCCATGCACACAGAGACGGGAATCGAGCCTGGCTGGGAATCGAACCCGGACCCTACACTACACCACCGTGCCACTCCTCATACATTTACTCTATTGTTGGGCAGAATGAAAAGTCCCGGTTTGACTTGAACATCCTGTACGTTGACTTTGACACAGTACTGTATGTTCATTCTGAATAACGTTTTCATATTCGGTTATATTCATGTAAGCTAGCAAATTATTGGTAGCCAGCCAGTTACCGTCTTAAGCATAACAACGTCTGGTAAATTGCAAACACATTTCGAGCCCAAATTACAGGCTGTTAGCTACAAGACAAACAATTGACTTACTTTTCTAAACATACTGCTTGGTTCCTGCAACAGTTTATCTGTCGAAACCTAGACTTATGATCCAGGATAGGGAATTATGGGATGGTTTAACCCTCAGAGGGCAGCTGCTTTTGGAATGATACAGGCTTGATCTCCGGAGCGTTATTCAAAACCTGTGTGCCTTCTTACTGGAAATGTAACATCTCCATGTGTAAATCTTGATCCTCTCTTCCTCACTCTTACCTCACTTCCTGTATTTTTTAAACACCTCATTTCCGTGGGACATTTCACAAACCCTTTGAAGCCCGATTTGGGGTAATTTGGCCTAATATAATTAGTGGTTGTTGTTGTTGTTTTTTGTCCTGTCTGAATCCATCTTTTTTCAATAAATAAACTACACTGTAAAAAATAAATTGTAAATTTTACGGTAAAAAAATGGCAGCTTTGGTTGCCAGAATTTTACCGTAAAAAATACGTTATTGCACTGTAAAAAAAATAAGCCGTAAATTTTACGGTAAAAAAACGGCAGTTGTGGTTGCCAGAAGTTTACCATAAAAAAAAAACGTAGCAACATTTTTGGTTGTACAGGATTACACTCATTATACTGTATATTCTATGGATTTTAATTGCTTCTTTTTTTTCAAGCCTGGCCAGGAATCGAACCCAGACCCTGGTGGTGCAAAGCGACAGTGCTAACCACTACACTACTGTGTTTGCTGCACAATTGTTGTCGTTGTTGGACTTCCTCTGTTTCCCCGTGTCCCCTGCACGACAACATTTGCATAGCGAGCACAGTAGTGTAGTGGTTAGCACTGTTGCCTTGCACCGCCAGGGTCGGGGTTCGATTCCTGGCCAGGCTTGAAAAACAAGAAAACAATTGAAATCTGTAAAATGAGTGCAATTCCGTACAACCTAAAAACATTGCTACCATATTTTTGACGGTACACTTCTGCCAACCACAGCTGCCGTATTTTTACCGTAAAATTTACTCTTTTTTTTTTTTTTACAGTGCAATAACGTATTTTTTACGGTAAAATTCTGCCAACCACAACTGCCAGTTTTTTACCGTAAAATTTACGTTTATTTTTTACAGTGTAGCATTAGCATGCAGTATTGACGGATAAAGATTTTCTGGAAATAGTTAAAAGATTAAAGCTAAAAGCAATCAGATGAGCTTTAATGTAATCAGTGATATTATTATTTCAGGCTGAAGCCCACGTACATGACCGTCTTTCTTCTGTACGAGAGAACTCTCTGCCTAACCTATTAATACAAAGAAATTACATTTTGTCAGGTTGATTATCTTCTTTCATTGTCAACCAAATACCCTCCCTGTTCGGTAATCGAAGAGTGAATCACAGTCGATAAGTTGAAAAAGTAGATCGGATAAAGATGAAGTTTTGTCTTAAAACGGCATTAAAATTCACTTATACCACTTCACCACTTTTTTTTTTCCAGCTGCGAAAATATGAACTTACCCAGTAAAAATGTTCAGTTTAGCTTTACTAATTAACATCGGTTGGTGCAGGTTAAACACGACCACGCGACCACGCATGCGCAGTACGCTTTTAAAACTTGCGGCTTATAATCTGCCACAAAACTGCTTTTAATTTCACTTTTTGAACATTTTGATTTCATTTATGGCGCAGGTTAAACTTCAGGCAAACACCAAAGGACTGGCAAAGTTTCATTAAATTCTGTCCAGGCAGTTTTGTGTGATGCTGTGACAAATTCTGGCTGGACAGACATACAGACATACAGACATACAGATTTTTTTTGGTCCTCCAATTTATGAAACATAATGATATCATTGAAGAAGTGAGTTCTGACCAATGTACAGGTAAAAGCTATTCTTTAGAAGTCTTAAAGACAAAGGCATCTAAATGAAAGCTGTAGAGTTCTTATTACATTTTTCTCTTCCTCTCCTTGCCAAACCATAACACCCTTCCTTTTCCTTCACTCTGCATTTCTTAATCTCACCACTTTTCATCCTCTATATCTCCTTGTCTCTCTCTCTCTCTCTGTGTAGTGTGTAATGGTTGTGCTTCGCTCTCTTCAGTGTTACTGTATGTTTCACACTTGTTACGTTCTCATAGTCGATATTTATCAGCATCACAAAGAACTTCAGATTTCTAAGAAGTTGTGGTGAAGTCAAGCTTTTTGCTGCGTGATCTTTTTTTTCTTTCTTTCTTTCTTGCTGAAAGAAGAAATTAAATGCAGATTTTTGCAATCCAGAATGCAAATATTAATTTTCCAACAGCGAGCTCTTCCGGAATGTTCTGGAAATATATTGGCTCAATGATGTCAAAAAAAAAAAAAAAAACAGCATAAACAGGAATTATTATTATTATTTATTTTATTTTTTTTTATGAATATATGGCATGCAATCAGTTATCTGTAGAGTAATTGCAATTTCATTTATGTTTTTCTACACAATGCATTGAAATAAATAATAATAATAATAATAATCACAGTGTGTTTTTTTCCTTCAAAGATTAAAATTCATAACCCTTCATTAATGAGGAGACGCGTATGAGAGTAACGTTGGCACTCTGACCCGTGCCTGCTCTCGCTCTGGCGCTCATTGTTCTGCTTTTTAACAAATAACAAATCCACCACTCGCTGTAAGAGACCCGCTGCTCCATTTGATTTTTCCACTTCAGAGCCGAGGCTGTTGATTGAGGCCTGTGTGTGTGTGTGTGTGTGTGTGTGTTAGTGTTAGCGTGTTAGAGCTAAGCGTTAACTCTCTCCTCTCCCCCGCAGGTTACTGCTACTGACAGACGTGCCTTTGACACCCGCTGCTGCTTGGACTGCTTGAAAGGGCAACACCCCCCCACCCCCCGCCCCCTTTTTTCCCGCTTCTGCCACCTGCTTCAGTGCCAAGTGATGTCCGCAGTCCTGGATGAGAACGGCCTCTGCTAAGCACCTGGTCGCCACAGCAACACCCTCCGCCCCCCTGCCGCGTGCCCCCATGTTGCTTCTGGAGTCTGTGTCATAAGGACAGATTCAGGCAGTGTGTGTGCGTGTGTGTGTGTGTGTGCGTGTGTGTGTGTGTGTGTGTGTGTGTGTGTGTGTGTGTGTGTGTGTGTGTGTGTGTGTGTGTGTGTGAGTGTGTGAGTGTGTGTGAGTGAGTGAGTGTGGGTGAGAGGTGACTGCTACTGCCTCTTTCCACACCGCCGACTCTCTCCCTTTCTGCCCCCGCAACCACACGTAATCAATAATGAGTTTCACCATCCGTCTGGCCTGGCAACGCAGCTGAGGAGAGACTGAGTGACAGCGGGACAGAAAGAGAGACGAGACGAGACGAGACGAGACGGAGGCCTGCGTAGATAGAGGCTTCAAAGAAAAAACAAACAAAAAAACAAACAAAAAAACAAACAGATCACAACAATGGGCCTCTGACTTTTGAATTCTGAGTGCCTACAAACGAAAAAGCCAAAACACGTCCAAATCTGGTGTCACTTTCCGAGGGCACGAAGCCAACCACCAGCTACACGCAAAGCCCGTCTGCGCCATCATATCGTCTGGATTTTTTCTTTTTTTTTTTCTTTTTTCCTTTTGCTTTTAAGCCAAAATGGCGGTTAACGTGACGCCCATCCGGGACACGAAATGGCTGACGCTGGAGGTGTGCCGCGAGTTCCAGCGAGGCACGTGTTCCCGACCCGACTCTGAATGTAAGTTCGCCCATCCGGCCAAAAGCTGCCAGGTGGAGAACGGGAGAGTCATCGCCTGCTTCGACTCCCTCAAAGTGAGTAGTGACTCTACAACTTCTTCTCTTTCCTAACACACATCTTTCGGGAGCTTATTCAGGGGATGAGTATGACCTGCCGCACTCGCCACTAAGGCTGTGCTCACGTTAAAAGCTCCACATCGTCTTCAGCATCAGTCTATCCTAAAGGTTCACATTCATAGTTAAAAGTGTGTAACATAATTATCACATTCCACAATCAAGAAAAGGAGTTACATTTGTACAAGCAACAACTGGATGCTCTTGTAACCTGATGTTTGAGCCCGGATTTGCTCTGGATCTCGCTACGGCTAGCTGTTAATATTTTCCCAGCTGGTGCTGACAGTGTTTTTAATAGCGATCACAACTTAAAGCCTTTCAAGTTACTTCGAGCCAACTTGATTTGACTTCACGCCAACTTCGATTGAAGCCTTTTGCATCGCATCTTACTCGACGTGTAACAATGTTAACTCTTGGAACTCTTGGAAAATGCTAACTTTGGAATGAGCCATTCAATTTAAAAGGCAACAAATAAAATTAATTAATAAAATGAAGCGGTATTGTGACTAAACAAAAAAAAAACGTATCTTATGAATTTCAATTGTAACTGATTTGTGCAAGGTGTATTATACACCTTGTACAAATGATTATACACCTTATATTATAATTAGAATTCAACTGCAGTCAATTTGTCCAATTCATTTAAAGACCTGCTTCCTTTCCTGGGGTTTCATCTAGTTTTGCTTGAACCTACAAATTCCCACAAATATTCAGTAAAATGAATTTCAGCATCCTGTTCTCGTTCCTCTTAGGAATACAATGCAAAAAGAACTGAATTCTGATCTGATCGTTCCCTCAACATGGCCACTATCTGATCTACGACCATATTAGAAAGGTTTAGTGCCCACATGGATAAGAAAGAATAAATGGGTCTCATATTTAGGCAGAAAAATCCAATTTGTGTCACTTTATTGTCACTGGTCATGTTCAATGAATCCTTTCAGTATACTGACCTTTTGTACATGACGTCACGACACGGTCCCGCCAGTGCCAAGACCGGCATACAAAACCATCATGGAGGAAGCGCTTACAGCAAGAAAACACATTCGTTACTGTTATGCCATATTAAACAGCATTTTTGCCTCTTTTAGTAATTGCTTCTAAATCGTTCCGAATTGCCTCTGACCCGTCTGTGTTGTGTTTTACGGCTAACTATAGCTTCTAAACCAGGGCTCAATCCCAAATCCCTTTCTAACTCCTGGCTCAAGGTGTGTGTGGAATCAGTGATTGTACTGTAGCACTAGCTTTCCATTTGACACTATTTGGGACTCAATCCCAGAACTAGCTAATAATTAGAAATTAGCTTAAGAAATCAGCATTAGTGACGTTACCTGCACGTTCCAATTCATGCAGCGAAAAACCACAGAATCGTCTCATATTCAGTGCAGCAACAGAAGCACTTCATGAGGTAACGTCAATGCTGGGAAACGCCACCAAATCCAGGAGGAATCAAATATTTGTACACCATCTGTTATGATAATAAATCAACCCACTGCAAATTAATATCCTTATTACCTTCTTCACACACTGGTTTCGCTTTGGAATAAGTTATGAAGTCGTCTACCACAACATACTGCATGTGAAAACAATCAGCAGAACATAAGCTATCAATTGCTAGGTTACTTTTCTATCTGTGTGAGTAAGCATCAGACAGTCTGGAAGATAATCAGGTAATCATCAGGGGGGAAAAATGTGTTTTATTTTTTGTTTTTTTTGGGGCACTGGAATACACCTCGGACGTAATTCTATGTATGATATAATGATGCTTAACAGTGCTTTAGCCGTCCGCTGTTGTGGCTGACATCGCGGTAGTCACGTGTATGAAAAAGATACTGGTATATACTACTAGTATATTATCCGAAAAAGTTTGTGAAAAATAACATTTCCAACTAATTTGATGAAGATCAACTTGATCTCATTGGGTCATGGTTGCCAAATGTCACCAGAGCTACGACGTCTCGATACAAATTGTCTAGACAGAAATGCCCAAGAGCTCGAGCAATGAAATTTCATCCTGATGGAGCTTTTGAACTTGTTTTCTTTAACTGTGTGGCGATTCTTAGTTTTCAGTCCTCAGAGATGTGTAAAGTAAATATGTTGTTTCTCTCTCTCTCTTTCGTTCTTTTTTTCTCTCTAATGGCAAGCAGTGATTAGGTTGGAGTATTGATTGTTTCAACCATAAGAAAGCACTCTCTGTGCCCAGGGAAGCAATATTACAGAACTCTTTATATATTTTACTTTACTTTTACTTTCAAGTTTAGCCTTTTGGGATATTGCAATGGAAGTGCATCATGAATCTTGCACAAGTACTAAAGGTAACCTTTTAGCACTAATGAATTATTTAGTCACAGTATATTGATATATTGATAGTGCATTACCTATCATTATGAGATGAGATGAGGTGATGCCGATTGTGCAAATTACACTCGATTCGACCCTTAGAAGAAAACCACAGCTATTCCAAATAGCTGTTTTAATACCAAAAGTATTAAAACAAGATATGACATGTTATATAGTTCTCCCTGTGCACAAAACCGGGTGATTAGTTTATCATTAGTTGTCGTCTTATTTAAATCTGGCTACAAAGTTGTGCTTATTAACTAAATGTGACAATGATGTTCAGCTTCTGGGTGATTTATACTGTAGATCTAAACCTTATAGAAAACTGTTTAAGAGTGGTGGAGAAGGCAGTACTGTACCAGTCAAGAAGCCATGTTCTGTAAATCATCTTCAGGAAGCAATCAAGCAGGCACGGATTGAGCGAGTGGCAAAGAATTGTGTGGATGTCTTCTTTTGACTCTATGCCCAGTCGGATACAAGCAGGTTTTGAAGAATTAAAGACTTTATACTAAATAACAAATAAAAAAAAATAACAAATTATTTTTATTAGCTTGATTGTCAGGGATTTTTTACATTTTAAGAATAGCAATTAAACTAAAACATTTACATCAATACTTCTGGACACCTCGAAAGACAGGATACAGGTGTTATTTATGTAAAGGAACCCATGAATGCTCAGTATACTGTACATACTGTAGCAGGTTTCAGTGCTCAAAGAAAACCAGGAAATATAAACGAAACAAACTTGTAAAATCAGGTGTGAATTTAATAATAATGATGCTAAATCGACTCTAGGACTTCGTGATAGGATGTTGAAATAGAAAGGTAGATATAGTCAAACTAATAGAAAGGGGTGGAGCAAAGCAAAGATTTGTCACAACAAAACATTTATGAACCCAAACATAAGTGCTACTTTGCAAAACCAAAGTTTTAAGAAAGAACATGCATCGTTTCCCCAAAATTACAATTTGAAAACGTGGTTCCATACGAAACCATGTTTCATAAGAACAACATAATTACATCATAAACGCATAATGTACAAGGCTATGTTACTATTAACAGTGGTTTTCTAGTTCACGAATGTAATGGGAAGCTCTTTATTAAATTAATTATACTCTTCCAGCTTATGAATTGAGTTTAGTCACAAAGAAAAACAAGCATTGAAAGTACGTTTCCTTGGAAACAACTCGTTATGTTGCAGGAGATGAGCAGTCAGCTTGTAATTACTGTAATTCTGCAAATGACATTAGTGACATGTCATGATAAACCAATTCATTAGTCATTATCTATATTAGTTGATCATAGAAACATAAAATTAATGTACACTAGAACAACAACAAAAAAAAAATCACAGAGGAACTTTAACCTGTCTTTACGTCCGTTAATTGAGATAATGCATTTTTGAACGGATTATGTCAGTCCTACAGTATTTAACAGGGTTTATGTACAGGAATATGCTACAGTGCCTTTAACATGGGATGAATAATTTGAAAAAGATAATGCATAATTTCATTAGAATTGTCCTTGAAGTTGCATTAAGCAGCAAATTGAGAACTTCGCTTTAATACTGGAAAATTGTCAATTATATATCGTACATGCAGATCAGAATTGGATTAAAATGAATTACCATTTACCTAGAAAGACATACTGTACAACAGAAATGTACATTTTGATATGGATTACTAATAATCAAGCAAAATTGAGGTTTAAAATAAATATCCAATGAATCCAGATACAGTCATGTGTAAATGTTAGTGCCCAGTCTTTTAGTTCTTCTAGGTTTTTTTGGTGTGGAAAAACATAATATCAAAAATCACCTGATCCTAGCAGGTCTTTAGTTTTAGGTAAATACAACCTCAAATAAACAACAATATATAACTTTTTTTCAACTTGCCTTAATTTTTTTTAAATAAAAAAATTATATTAAACATAATTTTCAAAATAAAAGAATTTGTCCCCTGATTCAGTAGCTTGTAGATCCTCCTTTACCAGCAATAACTATAAGTAATTAATGTTTTCTGTATGACTTTATCGATCGATCTTCAACCGTTCATATAAAAATTGCGGTTGCGGGAAAGGATTCCTTTCTTTTCAGCCATCCTGATGTGATTTAGATCATTGTCCTGTTGACCAAATTTCAAACGTTTTAGCCGTCGGATAGATGGCCTCACATCTTGCCTCTAGAATACTCTAGTATACAGAAGAGTTCATGGCTAAACCAATGCCTACAAGGTGCCCAGATCCTGTGGCTGCAAAAAAAAAAAAAAAAAAAAAAACAAGCCTAAATCATCACTCCTCCACTGCTGTGCTTGACAGTGGTAATGAGGTGTTTCTGCTGAAATGCTGCTTAATTTCCCCCAAACAACTCCAGTTTGGTCTCATCTGTCCATAGGACATTGTTACAGAAGCCCTGTGGTTTGTTGCTTTTTTTTTTAGACAGAATCTCCTGACAAGCAAACTGTACTTGTTCAGTCTTCTTCTAATTGTGCTGTCATTAACCTTAACATTTAACATGTTCAATCAGGCCTGTAAGGTCCAAGATGTAGCTCTGGTAGTCTGACCTTGAGGTAAATGTGCTAGGACGTCCACTCTTGGGAAGATGGAAACTGTCTTTGCACTTGTAAGTAATATTTCTCGTTGTTATATAAGGCTTTGGTGGTTTAGACCTTTTTTTTTTTTCTTTGATTTGTCTTTCCTAAAATTTGAAAGTAGAATTATGGGTAATCAAAGTAAAAGACTATGTTAGCTGAACACAATTCACAAGTTGCATCAAGTTACATCAAATTCCATGATTACTCAGGTCTGGGTAAAACAATTACCATGTCCATATGTTCCCCTTTAAAACCAAAATTAAAATGAGTAATTAATGGCTACAAATATGTGGTGATGTTTTGTTTCATAGCAGGGCGAACAGAGGAGACATTTGTTTCAACAAAAGGTCTTTATTAGTTTTAATTTCTTTTCTATGCAGCGCATGTTGTCTGTCTACACATAACCCCAGAAAGGGTAAATAAAAAGAAAAGTCTTTCTGTTCGGGTTTGATCAATTTAAAGTGGGACTGTTGATTGTGCAGAATAACTGAACACAGTCTTTATTTCTATATATTCAGTAATCCCCTGCTATACTAAGGCACTTATCTGATTAGCTGCTTGGATGGCATGAAAGTTTTCTCAGGCCATGTGATCAGACTGGCCTCCCAGGAACTCCTTTAATCCCCCAAACATGTGGAAATGGCTTGGGGTGATGTCAGGACTGCATGAGGAACGTGACAATAACTCCCAAAAGAGTTCCCGTAACATGAAAGTGGTGTTTGTGAATGACTGCTTGCATAGTTCACTCAGACAGACGCAACTCTTCAGCAGGTTATGATAAGTCATTTGTCAATTTTCAAGAATCAGGTATTTGCCCCATTTAGATGTTTTATTACAGCTATTGGTCTCATCACCACATTGTGCGTGAAGTCTTTTGTAAACTGGTTTCACTGCACACATTCGTTCATGACAAAGTTCATCACAAGTCCCCAGTTTGACTTGAACGCCCCTCATACATGGACACAGAAGAAGAGCTTGTTTATGCTTAGAAAACTATTAGAGCTAAACTACAGTCTTTTATTTTTCTTCCGTAACGGCGCTCTTTCAATATTTTTCCGATCACTCGTTTTATTCCACTGAAATAAAAAATAAAAAAATTAAAAAATGGGTAATGAAAAACCCAGGTTTAATAATTTAATTTGAAGAAAGTACATGAAGAACTTGAGTGAGACAGATTTCCATTACTTGTTAGCTTCATTAGCCTCTTAGCTCAGACAAGAAACAAACATCTTGGCTGAACAAATATATTTTAGGCAAAGGGAACATTATGTAAACTTTTTCCTTTTTTTTCCTTTGCCAAACTATCCCTTTAAACACATTTAAGACATTAAAATTACACGAATTCTGCTTCAGAGAATGTTGAGTGCTATTAGAACATTCTAGAAACACAGTATCTGCTGCTTGTGCAGGAAATAATATCAATGTGATTAAGAGGATTTTGTGCTGTATCACTATAATGATTGTGTTATAAAGGAAATAAATCTGTGTTAGTCATACAGGTTAAATGGCCAGCTTGATCATCACACACACACACACACACACACACACACACACACACACACACACACACACACACACACCTTGGCTTTTCCCTGCCAGCTTTTGACAGAACGGCTGCTGGAATCATTTATACGTTTTAGGAAAGAAGAAAAAAAAAAGAGTAAGATGGAACACAAAAACGGTTCTTACTACGTGGCACGACATCACGTTCCGATTGGGTTTGTCACCAGCAGAGGAAGCACAAGGAAAAAATTTCCTTAAGCAAATCAGATCCAAGCTGAATGAGTCTTCATCATGTTTTTTTTTTTTTTTTTCACTTTCAGTTAGTCAGATTAATTCCAGGAAAAAGCCAGGCACAAAACAGGAAATTATGCGCGAGGAACGAACAAAGGCCACCTTTCCACTCATTTGGCAGAAACGTTTTATCCTGAGAGACTCATAGATACGGCAGAGAATCCATTTATACTGTAGATCTGAATAGCTTGGTTAAGTAGCGCGCAAACACTTCTGGGATTTGAACACACAACCTTCGGGCCACATCTCTTCATATTCAATGCATACTGCCTGACAGAACATTTAAAGATCTATTATAAGGCATTTTTAAATAATATTCCTTGATAATTATGAGAGCTTTTTTTTTGTTTAATATTTGCATCAGGTACATACTCTATCAAAGGGCTAAGAATTGTCTTTAAGAATTAAAACCTTTTTGTTGTGGTGTGTTACAATATATGTTACAAATAACAGAAAGAAACAGGTGAGAATTTGTAATAAGGTTTTTTTTTTTTTTACATTTACTTGGCAGCATGGTGGTGTAGTGGGTAGCACTGTGTGGTCGAGAGTTCGCGTCCAGCCTCGGGTCTCTGTGTTTGGAGTTTGCATGTTTTCTCTGGGTACTCTGGTTTTCTTCCACTATTCCAGGGTAGTCTCATTGGTGCTTCAAAATTGCCTGTAGTATGTGAAAGTGTGTGTGCATGCTCCATGCACTGTATGCATCCTCAGATCCAAAAAATCAACAAACTACAGCCTTAGCCACCTTGTATTTTTGTAAAAATAAAATAAAATAAAAAATTCCGCTTCAAGACAGTTCGAGCACACAACTTTAGTTTTATCCAAGCTTACATCTAAAGGCTTTTTGAAATGAAACTTGCAGTGCAGGACACCTGGTGATGTTTCCCCAGTCCTCTAATTCCATTATCACACATAGCCTGCTAACCATGCTCCGATTATGGGAAGCCATTAGGATCAAACTTGGTAATATGATTAATTACCCTTTAGAAAGTAGTAATGCATCAACATTTCTAGATTCATCACATTACGTTTCATATATATATATATATATATATATATATATATATATTGTGTGTACAGTACAGAGCAAAAGTTTGGACACACCTTCTCATTCAGCGAGTTTTCTTTATTGTGTTCTTTAGCCCAAACGCGTCTCTTCTGCTTGTTGCCTGTCCTTAGCAGTGGTTTCCTAGGAGATCTTCTACCATGAAGGCCTGATTCACATAGTCTCCTCTTAACAGTTGTTCTAGAGACGTGTCTGCTGCTAGAACTCTGTGTGGCATTGACCGGCTGATCTGAGCTGCTAGTAACCTGCGATTTCTGAGGCTGGTGACTCGGATGAACTTATCCTCCGCAGCAGAGGCGACTCTCGGTCTTCCTTTCCTGGGGCGGTCCGCATGTGAGCCAGTTTCTTTGTAGCGCTTGATGGTTTTTGTGACTGCACTTGGGGACACTTTCAAAGCAATAATGGCCACTTGTTTTTTTTCTTCACTTAGCTGCTTTTTTCTTGCCATAATATAAATTCAACCTCTTTGAATGAAATGGTGTTTCCAAACTTACTGTATATATACACATACTGTATATGCAGTGGAACCTCGGATTGCACGTAACCCAGTTTGCGAGCGTTCCACAAGACAAGCAAAAAAAATTTATAAATTTGGACTTGAAAAACGAGCAAGTCTTGGTTCACGAATACAGAGTATCATGTAGCATGCATGTACACATACATACACAGTGCTGGGCGTGCACAAAAACACTTCAGGAATTGTTAGGAATTACATTTACCCTTTTTAAAGGTAAAGTGCAGGTTGTTTTATTTTTACTTTATAATATTTGTTAATTATTTTTATGTATTTATTTTTTGGGCTGTGGAATGCATAATTTTAGTTTTCATTATTTCTTATGGGGAAATTCACTTTGATTTACGAGTGTTTTGAAATACGAGCCTGCTTCCGGAACGAACTATGTTCACAGTTCAAGGTTCTACTGTATACTTTGATCAGTAGCTAAATGTAATGGTTAAAGCAGGTTCTAAAGAAATTATACACTGAAATAAAACGTTCTAAGATATAAATAAAACCAATTTAATTCAAATTTAATTATCTAATTATAATTTAAATTTATTTTTAATGTAGAACTTTGAAAGAACATTATAAAATTTTTAAATTTTAATACTATCTACAATTTAATACCAAAATAGATACCAATAAATATTGCCAGTAAATAAATAAATAAATAAATAAGAACAAATTAATGAAAATGAAAAGTTGTGATTTAAAAAAAAAAACATAATCACACAAAGTCTTAATATTAATGTAAATATGCATATCTATACATGCGCACACACTAACCATTCCTCCAACACACACAAACAGCTCTTCAATCAAGACCCTGCACAAAACAGCTCGTTTTCACATCATTTGCATACACAACGATGTGCAAACCCTTCCTTTGAGATGTATTTCTATTTGAAGTCAAGGGGTCTGGACAGTTTAGACGTGTGTGCAAACACTTTCCTCCGACACCGTGAGTGTGAGTGTGTGGGATGTGGCATTGAACATACATGAGCTGCACGGAGAGAGAGAGAGAAGCTCAGAAGCCGGCCTCTGCCAGCAGCAGATGGAAAGTTAGAATGAAGCAAATAAAGCATAAATAAGAGGGCATTTATGTTCGCCGAAGACGATAAAGCCAGAAATATTCACATTCTGAAAAACACATGGGTTTGATTAGGCTGGATGTTTTTCTCTATGCAAGTTCTATGCTTTAAAGAAGCAGAATAGTTTTCATGAGTGCCCTTGTTTTTGTGTATTGATTCACACTTATAACCTAGTTTATCAAGTCTGCCAAAAAAAAAAAAGAGAGAGAGAGAGAAAAAAACCTTGGCAGTAAGAAATGATCCATGTTATAACTCTGAACAGTTATTTACTGAATATACTGCTGATTTGCTCACATGGAGTGATATGTGACCTGTCATAACAAGTCAGGTATTAAAATCACATGGGTTAGTTTTGCACTATGGCCATGGAGAAATGTATCAAATTTTAATATCAGAGAGTCTATAGTCCTTCTGCGACGCTGAACAGGATAAGTGGTATAGAGAGTGGCAGCGTTTGCTTTGAGAAGCAACATATTTTTTTTTCTCTTCTGTCATTTATATTAATGCTAAATACATATCTATCTATATCTATCTATCTATCTATCTAGTTGATATGTATCTTATATAACTGATCCTTCCACAGAATCGAGAAACTTTTAATCCTAAACATTGTTTTAAAGCAATTTAATGAACACTTTTTCTTTTTTCTTTTCCTTTTTTTTTTTAAATAAAACCCTGCTGCTGGTGAGGTTAATTTTAAGGGTAGCAGTGAAATCCAGGGTGTCAATATGAAGAAGATGGTTCTCTCTTTCTTATTTTGTGACAAAATCCTCATTTAAATATCCCAAAGATCTGATTTTGGCAGGGATTTCTGAGTTGCTCCTCGTAAACAAACTCGCCCTGGCCATATCTCAGGAACCGGATATGATACCGCAATAAACTTGTTCCCAAAAATGGAGCTTATTGAACACTGAATCTGAAAACATGCACAACTCAAATCAGCCAAAATGCGTCTTAATACCTGATTTGATGTGACAGGGTCACATATTATTATGATATTTCACACCAAAGCACTTTAGATAATATGTATGATGTTAAAATAGAAGGAAAGTCCACGTTAAATCGATGGGTATAAAATGTCCTTATGATGATTGCTCATAGGTCGATAAGGATTTACCTCACAGCAAAATTTCATTTTACTATTGATCGAATCTAATGGGTTTGCAGAGAAAACTCTATTAGTGGCCAAAGAACTAACAGATGTGCGCTAATATTCCAGTTCAGGAGTCCTATGCCTGTACTGAGCAGAGAAATCAGTGCTAAAGTTACTAACACAATTATGAATAACGTATATACGATTGTGAATATTTAAGGATTTACTTGGTCAGTTTTGAGCGCAGCCAAAATTTATATAATAGCATATATTATAAATACAAAATAAAAGTCACACACTTTCACAGTGGTTTTCACTTGGTTAAGTTCATATTTTAAAAAAAACAAAACAAAAAAAAAAAACAGATGATTTAGTGTGAACATCGGCCCATGGTAGCACTTCTGATAACCGTAATTAAATTTCTGTCATTCATTAGAACTTTGTAAAAGTCTCAATTAACATAGCAGCATGCAACAGTAGCACAGATCACACTTTCTTCTAATGGCGAAGCAGGACATGAGGGAAGACCGTGTGCTGTTAAAATGAACGGTGCTTTTCGAAAAACCAGCTGGACCTGACAGCGTGGCATATATTGGTCGTTTTAATGGACATGATTGCTTTTCAAAGCAGATGGGAGGGATGTGTTTGGCAGCAGAGCTCATATAATTGAGCTGTCGGTCTAAGACTTGTGTGAAGAGAAAATTGCCCTTACACTCCAGAGGTTGCTGCTGATTACAGTGACAGTTGTTTTAGGGCTTTGGTTCATTGCCTCAGTCATTTTTTGTATTTTTTTTTTTTTCAGTTGATTTTGCATTTTTATGCAGGATGTCAGGGCATTGCAATGTTGCTGGGTAGTATACTGTAAATGCAGTTTTAAAAAGTAAGAGAAGAACTGCCTAATGCCTCATATGACATTCAGAGCCTGATCCTTGGAAATCTGTTGGAAACTTGTTGTCAATTTGAATAAGAGACGCATCTGTCTGGGGGAACTGTATGCACAATCATTCTCCAACACGTTACCGGAACTCAGCTAAAAGTCATCGCCACATCCCCCGTACAGTCCTGACCTTGCTCCAAGCCATTTCCACATGTTTGGTGCGTTAAAGGAGTTCCTGGGAGGCCAGGGTTTCAGATCTGAAGCAAGGCAGCATTGGGAAAACTTTCTACCTTGCTGGTATCCAAGCACAAGCCCTAATCACTTGGTCAAAAACCTTTTTCAAATTTTTGCAAACTCTGTTTTAACTCCACCCCCTGCCCTCGATGTGGTCAGGTCAAGTCAAATCAGGCAGATCAGAAACTGGGGTGTATTTGGGTAGCACGGTGAGGCGACACGCATACTGTCCGTCCACAGTTTAACATACTGATGCCATAATTCCAAGACCAGCAAACTAAGCTTCCCAAAGACATGGCAATGAGTAGCCTCCAGTTATTTATATCGAAATGGAATGGATGAAAAGTGATATGAGCTGGTAATAATATTTATGTCACAGTACCAGTACGACACCAGCATGCCGTTATATCTTCCTGGCCTTCATGGACATCTTCACGGACCTAATTCAACTGATTTCTCAGTCTTCCGTCTTACTCATTATTGAAAATCCAGTACTTGCCATGTGGTAAATACTCGATAGCCAAGAAAAAGATCACAAGAGGCTTAACCACAATCTCAAATTACACGGCATGAATTTCGACCGAAAAATGACTGCATTATTTTAGTAAAAACTATTTAGTCAGCTCACTGTCAGGACTTTTTCAATCAACACAAAACACGCCGACCTTGTCTCATCTCAATAAGCACTAAAAAAACGCACCACGGTAGACTGGCTTCACATTTTCCCCCATATGCTCACAGCGGTGGCAGGAGCAGTGGCGTGAAAACGCATGTGTAGGTGTTGCTTCGCCCGCTATGGTGTCCTTGCCCTTGCTCAGGTGTGAGAGACGGAAATAAAGAGGGGAGAGCCTGGCACCGTCCTTCCTAGCATAGTCCTCCATAGCTCTGTCCCCAACAAGCTGTGAGATACACATGAGAGACCGTCTTCGGCATGTAGTGGAGACATTCAGGAAGAAATACAGTATAAAGAGGAGATTTTATTTACTGAGCGAGCTAGACCAAAAAGAAATAAAAGGATGCAGTCAGGATGAACAGTACAGTATAAAGGACAATGCGTGTAGTTTAATGGGGACAAATTCGCAAATTGGATCAAAGTCCCACTTGGAGGGGTGGTCGATGCTTAACACTGAGCACATCAGTCAAACAGAATAGAGGCCAGGGAAGAGCGATCAGAGTAGATTAGCTCATGGCGAATTAACACAATGGACATCGCTGCGGCGCAAGGTCCTGTGGAGTAAAGCATAAGGCATCGATTCTGCATGCTACATGTTTCCTCAGGACTATGGAGGATTGTTCTTTCTGTTTTTTCCTCACTGACACAGACGAGATCCTCTTCTCAGGAGCTTTACGCATACACGCGCATACAAATCAGCGGTAGAGACGAGTCAGCAGGGGGTCACGAGCTAGCAGGGGGGGTCACGACTCAGAAAGAGCTAGTACAGTACATCTCTTTCTCCCTTTTACTGTTGCACACGCTCACACACTCATTTCCATTTCACAAAGCATATCTGTCCCCCTTTCTGTAGCTCTTTGACTCTGTTGATCTCCGATTTAGCTCGGCGTTATTGGTATCGACAACGTTACAGTTTTTCAAGTCAGGAGGAAGGCTAAGCAATCACAACTCTAATGTTTATTTAGTTAGCATAGCAGTGTCTATTATAGTCTGATTTGTCATCTGAATGAAACACATAATAGTAATTATACAACATAATATTGTTCATGCTAACAGTTGGTTAGGTCCTAGCTAACTTTCCTAGCTATCTAAATTAACCTGTTATATTATGTTATATATGTTTCTCTGATAATGTTTGTACCAGATAAACAATGGCACTAAAAGTACAAAAGTATTTTAACTACAACTAAGAGGGAGATGCAAGTTGAGGGAAGCTAATTAAGAAGAACATCAGGCTAGGTTAATCATGAGGTATTTTTTTCTGTGCCACTTGAAAGTAGCTCTGAAGCATGCTCTTCCACATGTTTAACCTCTCACAGGGCTCGATAATTAATGAACAAGTTGAATCGGGTGTAATAAGGCAGGCAAAGGAGTGAACTCTGCTGTTTCCTGGGCCTCTGGGACTGAACTTTGTGCCTCATTAATTTGATGCATTTACTTATTTAAAGCGCACAGGAATGAGTTATTGAGGCAAGCGGAAAAACAGATTGACTGTATTGATGCTGACCGGTTGCAGTTGGATGATAGCTGTGGTGGGATCAAGATAATGTGATTCTGAAGAAATCCAGGGCAGTGGACCCTGATAGATATTGCTTACTCAATGGAAAAAATAACATTTAAGAGGGGAAAGGGAGGGGGGGGTTATCCCAACACCCCAACACCTCAACACCTCAACACCTCAACACCCCAACACCTCAACACCCCAACACCTCAACACCCCAACACCTCAACACCCTACTCTCTCTCTTTTTTTCTCCCCTTCAAACTGACAAGAACTCCACTATAGCCAGAATTTCACATCACTGTACTTTTTCTTAACTTCACCTTAACCTTAACTTCACCTTGACCTTAACTTCACCTTGACCTTAACTTCACCTTGACCATAACTTCAACTTAGCATTACCTTCATCTAAAACATAACTTAGCCTTGACTTCACCTTAACCTGAACTAAAACGTCACCAACACCACAACTGTACTTTAACTTCACCTAAACTATAGATCGTCTTCACCCTTTATTGTACTCAATAACTTTGCCTTAGTTTCATCGTGACCTTAACTTCACCTTCATCATAACTTCATCTTAAAGTTAACTTTACCTTAACCTTGACTTGACCTGAATTTCATCTTAACATAACTTTACCTTAGGTTCATATTTACCCTAACCTCTCCTAAATTATAACTCCACCTTAACTGTAAATGTAACTACTGTATATCTTAACTTCATCTTAATATAACTGAATTTAAACATAACTTCACCTTAACCAAAACTTAATACTTAACTATACTTTATGTTTAACTTTTATTATACCTTAAACCATAACTTGACCTTAATTCGTCTTGGCATAACTATATATAGTGAAGGTGAATGGTGGCCGTTGTATTTATTCCCATCTTGTACTAACGTGGTAGGACCTCTGGTCAACATTCACACACACACACACACACACACACACACACACACACACACACACACACACACAATTATAATATAACATAAAAGTAAAGCCTAAATAAATGATTGATTTCAGGGATTAATAGATGCAAAAAAAGAAAGATAATGTTAAATTGTGAGGAAGAAATAGTTCCAAGGAGGAAGAGATCGACGCTGGTCTAGATTTTTCCCCAGGACATATCAGTATCTGAATTCCTCTTGAGTCGTGACGTCTCATCATTTCAGGTGATGTGGCCTGCATCTTGAATGAAATGTGTCGGGTTTCTCTCTCTCTCTGTTCTCTCCTCTCTCTCCTGCTCTCTCGCTCTCTCTCGCTGTCTCTCTCTTTCACTCTTGCTTTTTCTCTCGCTCTCACTCTCTCTCCATCCACCTCACCCATCCTGTCTAATGTCTAATATTTATCCCCCGCTTCCCCTCCTTAGCCATCTCGCGATTTTAAGCAGGCCATTTGTAAGCCTTAGAAGCACTGCAGGAACACAAACATTGGAATTAAAATGCAGACAAGCATGGGACAGAGGACAGAGAGAGAGAGAGAGAGAGAGAGAGAGAAGGAGAGGGAGGCACTGATATAGGTGGAGGGAATTAATTCAGGTGAGCGTTCTGCCGCGGAGAGGCTCATATGTGCTCATTGGAAAAATCGAAACACATTTTGGAGTTTTTTGTGTTCCCTCCTGCACGCAGAACTCCACTATACTAACAGCTTGATTGACTAAAAGCAATGCAAATCAGGAGCAAATGACTTTGGCTTCATAGAACGAACCAAACAGAAAATTTCCACCAGATGTACGCCGTTTTCAGTAGGACTGATTTTCTTCGTACTTACTTGTTTTTGTTTTTATGTTAACAATCTGGAGGCATTAAATTGGACTTATTTGATCTACAGTATTACATTTTGTTACATGGAACTTTTAGCGAGTTTGCTAGACGACAAACAATTATGCTTGTGCCACAGATTGCCTATTCTCATTTTAGGCAAACTAAGCTTGCCATTCTAGTAAAGTTATTGCATCCAACCAAAGCACCCAACTGTAAAAGAACAGGTTCTTTGGCTGCTTGAAAAGAATTTCATGATTTTTACAAAACAGCCGAACATTAAAATTCTTTATTCTTTGCTTATCCCAGCTTTTTGTTGGAAGGCTTGGCTCAGCCATTATACCGCACACACAGAGCAGACAGGGTTAAGGGCCTTGCTCAAGGGCCCAACAGCAGTAACCTGGCAGAGCTGGGGCTCGAAATGCCGACCTCCCAATCAATAACTCAGAGCCTTAACACACTGAGACACCACCGTCCTCAAGTCCTGCTGATAGATCTCTGATAAGATTTGTACTAGCATTCACAATACTCAATCTTAGCGCTAAGCTACCCTTCCCCTTATAAAATATCTCCCTGTAGATGTTGATGAAAAATAGGATACACTTTCTACTATGCAAGATCATACAGTATGTCTGCTTAAAAGATTTAAGTATAATATTTCGATGTTCGATTCAGAACACTTTTTCAAACTAGCATTGAGATGTTCTAGCCAAGGCAGTGCAAAGGACTTCTATTCTGAGTCAACAAATAGCTAGCTAGATTAGCAGATTTTACTTCTTTACGTCAAGGAATAAACAATTGATGGCTTTTTTTTTATGTCTTCACCACAATTTGTCTCTCCTTAAAGCAAAGTAGGCGGGGCCAATATGTATAATCTTAACTCTTAACCAATCAGCAGATGTTTTGCTTGCCATCTGCAGAGTTGATACCTTCCTGATTGAACAGTCTTTTCTAATCTTGACAAACCTTGCATATAAAAGCTAAACTACAGAGTCTAGCAAACTAGCAAGTGAAAACTGAGAATTGAGCTAGCAAAGAAAAGCTAACCACAACGCAACTAAGCAAGCAAATGCTAAGCCATCAAGTGCAAACTAACACAAGTAGCGAATATTTCTACCCCACAAGGAAAATATCAAGCGGGCAGGCTGAGCCTGTTGTACTTGTAATTCCTCAGACTATTTGGGTTTGTTTCCTTCCAATTCGAATTCTTTTCAGCGTAAATCAAACATGTTTATTAGATTATTAGGCCACATCTGATTTTATCACACAGTACGCGGTGTTTTATCATGTATTTATCTTCTTAGCACGTTCTAAGTTTGCAGGATCTTCAGTCAAACATTTGCCATTTGGATTGTACAAAAAATGTTCGGTTTGATTCGTTCCCAAGCTGGCCAGAAACCTGAAGTGTGAGTTGTTGTTTTTTATTTTTTCTCACTTTCCTGGTCCTTTTCTATCAACAGCCAAAGACCCTGAGTGCTTGAACGGACTATGTGGGTTTTTTTTTTACAGTGTGTATAAGTGTGTATGTGTGCGTAAGTGGAAAGCTACTGGCACGTTCATAGAGCCGCCCCATGCTAACGCTGACAGCGGAAACCGCCAAGCTTATTTTATAAGACTGCAGGGGTGGAAGCAGCCGCTGCGTCCTGTGTATTTTCCGTGTCGCCTGCTCGCGCCAGATGTGTGTGTGTGTGTTTGTGTGTGTGTGTGTGTGCGTGTGCGTGTGTGGCACCACAGCTGAAAAAGAATCCAAACAAAGGCTCATTCACAGACGTTTCGCAAAGACAGGTCTGTGCCATCCACAAAGGAGAAGAGGGAGAAGAAGAACAAGAAGGAGAAGAAAGTAGGGGAGGTGGAGAGGCAGTGACCATCAGGGAAGAGATAATTAGCTCTTCCAGTTTGGATATGTCACTTTGCCTTAATGTCATGGGATACGCTGTGTTAGAGAGCATGATCTCCGTGCGAGAGTTTTTATCCGTTACGCTTGGCTGGGTGTTGAAAATGTCCATCCTCTACACGGACTTCGACAGAGTTTACTGTCGGCTTTGTCTGCCAAGAATTTCGGTTTAATGAGATTTGCAGTTTGACCTAATGAATGAAAGAAGAAAGAAAAAAACGGAACATGCTAAATAAATAGAACCCATATTAACAATCACGGTCTGTTTATATGGAGCGCCTGCTGTACGTGGAGGATTTTGGATATACAGTGCATAAGACGTACTGTACACATTCTGTACAGGATACGGTTTGTAATTACACCTTGTCACGTATAGACTTTTATGCTGAGTGACAGGCAGCGCAGCTGACACCATTCTAAAGTCGTGCTTCAATAAGCACGGGTGTCTCATGGGGCAAATTATAAAAGTGACCTTGTTTGGCAAAAGGCGAAAAAAGGGGGGGAAGCAAGGACAGGAAAGCGAAGTAAAAACAAAAAGAAGGGTCCTACTCGAAAGCTGTTTATTGGGGAACTCACAGGGATGAGCGTGTCTCTCACTTGCAGCGAGAGCGTGTTGATGTGTTTTATCGCGTCTTTCTAGGCTTCTTGTTCACATTGGACAGTTTTTTTGCCCTTTTTCTTTTTCTTCGTCGCTCTCTAAGTAGAGAAGTGTTGCAATTAAGAGCTGGGACAGGATCTATTTAAAGGGTAACCCTCATCAACCCTGTCAGCTCCGATGGGACCCACATGAGTCGGCTGTGTCAGTGTGTCAGTATCCGAGCGTACGAGAAAGCGCAGGACAAACCGTAAAAGTGTTTTTAACCAGTCAATCGAATGCTTGCTTTGATATGTGTAAGAGATTATTGAGTGGCCCTTTTTTTTTTTTTTTCGAGTGCCTCTCATCTTTCGTTTCTAGACTTCAAAGCTTGGACTTCGTCAGATGTTTGACAGGACAAGCCAGTTTAAAGGCAACTTTGATATGGATTACTCTGCTTCAGCACTTCAGTCGATACGATAATTCTGCTAAGGACGAGTGGATTTATCGCTCTGAACGCCGGCTGATCTCTGTTGCGCCCCCTCCCTCCCTCGTCGCGCGCGCTCATGTACAACCTCGTGTTCAACCTCATGTCGCTTTCGCTCTGCCTTTTCCTCTGTCTGATTTCCCGTTCCGATCCCGTTCCCGTTCCGAAAAAAAAAAATGCAAGTCATTTCCTTGGATCGCACAGCCGGACTAAAATAACTGGGAATGGCTGAGAGGGGCGCCTTGCCGAAGGGGCCGACTCGTCCATCTATCACCGTATCAGCCTGTCCAAATGATGCATGCAACAATTAAGGCAGGAATTCGGACCAGCCTTTATGTCGTGAGCGTGTGAATCCGCGTGCGCTGGTGTGAGGGAACATTCCTGACCGGTGTGTTAGTGTGAGGGCGCGTATAGTATGTGAGACAGTCATGCCACTTTGATATTATAACCCATCGACCCTGTCTATTTTTTGCTGTCTTCATGGCAGCCTGAAAGGTCGCATAAGGTGAAGTTCTCCCGCGGGGACGAGGGTAATCGACTCCCTCTAATTTAAAAAGCAGAACAGAAGGGAGGAGGGAGGGTAGAGAAGGGGAACGAAGGAAGGAAAGAAGGGGTGAGGTTAAGATTTTGTGCCAACGTGGTTCAGGCTCGGCGCCAAAGGCCTCAGGCTTGAAGCCTGAACTTTAAGTACAGTCTTTTCAATACGAGGGGTAAGAAAAATCACTTTGGTGCTCATCTGAGGAAGGAGATTTTAAAGGCTCGAGTCCTGAGAGAGAGGTGTGGAAACATGTGCGGTGTCTCATAGTCACAGTGTGTGTGTGTGTGTGTGTGTGTGTAATATATATATATATATATATATATATATATATATATATATATATATATATATATATATATATATATATATATATATATATATATGTAGGCTTGTTTATGTTTTATTGTGTTTTATTATCCTTGTCTCTCCTGTGAGATGAAAGAAAAGGCCATTCCAAATGAGCCGTTCCCCTCAGGAATGCTAATCATGCTAATAAAGGATTCCCTCACTCACTGCTAACCATAATAGCGTTTTGGAATGACGTGCTATATCCCATTAAACTCTTTCCATCACAGAGCACTCGTGTAAACTTTCTCTAGTTCTGACGAGTCGGGATATTTAAAGAGCGTCTAATATTGTTTCTTCAGGCTAATTCGGGATGCTAAGCTAAAACTGTTAGGGCTTGGGAAATGTGTTTATTGTCATTTTCACTGCTGGGTAATACTGAAACCCTTCCTAATTGCATGCAATTTAGTCCAGCTTTAAATCTTAACACGGAAGCTAGAGTGTCTACTTTAATGTTTAATACGATTAATAGCGATGAACTGTACAGGCTGTGCGCCTGGAATGAATAGATTTCATATCCGAGGTGTTTGTTTTTTATTCCGAGTTGACTTTAGTCGATAGCGCGAACACAATGTGCTCCTGCATGTTAAAGACTTTCTTAAACACTATAAGATCTTGTACACGTTTATTACTTTCAGCCTTTTGTAATGTGCTGTTCATATATCCATTAGAGACGGGAGGAAAAAGCCTGAGTCACATATCATGATCGTTTGGTGTGTCAATTCATTTATTTCCACCCTGCCTCTAAAATCAGTTTGTTAAAGTTAGTTTTGAATTTACATTATATACTGTATGTTTGCATTTAAGATGGTAAAATAATGCTGTTCCCCTATAATCCTGCAGGTGGTGCTCTCTAAACTATTCACACATTGGCAGGCAGCACAGCATCCCGTGTTGTGGGCGTAGAATTGTGATTTAAAAAATGTATATAAAATTGAGATATTTACTGTATAAAACCATAATCGCAATATAAATCAGGGCCTGTATTCACAAAGCTTCCTAAGCCTAAAAGTTGCTCCTATGAAGAAATGCTAAAAAAAAAAAAAAATTCTTAGAATTATGACATTTTCTTAGAATTTCCCCTTAAATTTAGGACTAAATCTTAGTAAAGATGAAAATAATTCACAAAACATGTTAGATCTAAAAACCGCTCCTAAGGTAGAAATTGTTAAGAGTAGAGAGGAGGGTATAAAGTAGCTCATGATTATACAATGTCTTTTATTAATTCTATTATCATATTTTCTATTTTCACAAAGAGCACATTTTAAGACTTTTACAGATTTTTTTTATCAACCAATCACAGTCCTTGAATTTCTGCATCATCCCTAGCAACGGGGTCATTCATACCTCCTCACTAAGATTAAGGATTTTGTACTTTCCTTACTCAAAGTTGCTCTGAGAAGTTTCCTAAATCACTTTTAGTCCTAGTCTCCCAGCTAGGCTAAGATACTGTAGGAGCTCTCTGAGAGAATTCTAAGAAGGTTTGTGAATATGGGCCCTGATCGGCATTTAGGTATCGTGATAAAATTGTATCGGATGATCCCTGGTGATTTCCATGCCTGAAGACTATTACATGAGGAATCACTTTTCTTTCATTTGTCCACCCATGTACAGACATTATCAAGACCTGTGGACAAATAGATCGACTTGCTGGTAAGCATCCATACTGCTTCAAAGCTAGCGGTTCCAAGAAACTGGAACGATATACCAGATGATCGAAAATAGAGCGAGAAAGACAGATAAAAAAAAAAAGAGAAATTCAGTTATTGAGTGAGGCCAGAGTGAGGGATAGCTCTAATCCGTTTTTATTGTTATGGTGTCTGTTGGAACAGCCTTTGTGGTCATTGCTATCGCTCAGCAGGGCTTAACCCGATTATCCCCCAATTCTATCATCAGGAAGAGCCAAATCATTTCCGGCTGCACATTGGGTTTGGTTGAAATATAGCATCATTTTGGCCACAGGAAACGCTTCTCATGGCTGAGCTGTAACGGGAGACCGGAGCTGCTCCTGATGAGTTTTTTGGAGCCGAATGAACTGTTAAAATTGAATTTCCGATCCCTAGGCTGACGCAAATATTTAACTGAACATGATGTCGTGATTGCAAATTCATAAAACGAGTCATGGTCGAGAATAATATTATAAATGGAGAGAGAGCGAGGACTGGGTTTAGAGGTTAGCTTTTATCATCAGTTCCTTTGTATAAAGTCCATTAATGGAACCATCACTTGTTGAACTACTTGTTTGTCGCAAATTACCAAGGAAAGGCAGTGCATTCGTGAATCTTTAATTCATAAAAGTTATAACAAAGTCCTTCTCTTTTAGTTTTTTTTAAACATAATTCCTTCCAATTTACCCATTGACAAGATTTTTGCAGCTGATCTCAGAAGAAGTTCAGAATACATTAACATAACCAATAGGATCTGAGCAAAGAAAAAAGGTACGGTACAAACGTGGCCCAACTCAAATCTTAACCTTTGTTAGTTTTTCTATATATAAATTGCATTTATTACAAATTCATGAATAGTAGCACAGCAATAAACTGGTTGAAATTATGTGCTATATTTAAGCTGTTGTAGTGAATATCAGCACAGCTATATGGGGCAGACCAAGTACTGGAGATATCACAGCTGTGCTACTATTCAGTACAACAGCACAACCTCGAATGTGATATTGTGTTCATACAATAGTGTTACAAACAAAAGATTATGATTTGTTTGTTTATTTATTCAGTTTGGTGAATTTGGCTCCACCAATAAACCGACCAGTGCTGTTGTTCAAATCTTCGTCATTTTTTTCTCCATGTGAAGCAAAATAATCTCAAATAATATCAATTGAAATTCATCTACATTTTTACAAGTGGTCATGGGTGTCACTGGTCCTCTGGTAAAAGACGACGCGCATGTCGTATGCACACTGGTTCTTGCATAATTAGCAGTGGAGCTCTGCTGGAGATGGACAGTTAGTGTAATTAACAATTATTTGAACACCTGTGAAGCGTACAGTATAGTTAGACATCCCGGTGATTTTGTACTCTATATGAGCGCTTACAGTATAGGATGCCACTTGATAAATCAAATTACTTGGTCAGAACTTTATTTTTAGTATAACTACAGTATATTTGAGATTTTTACGCTTAGTCACTAGAGACAGGTTTGAAAGATAACGTTAAATAGTGATGAAATTCTATGAAAATTCTTAGGATTAGGACCTTTTCTTAGAATTTCCTCTTAAATTTAGGACTAAATCTAAAGATGAAAATAATTCACAAAACTTCTTAGACCTAAAAACTAAGGTAAAAACTAAGGCTCCTAAGGTAAAACTTGTTAAGAGTAGAGAGGAGGGTATAAAGTAGCTCATGATTATATAATTTCTTTAATTAATTCTATTTTCATAGACTTTTACAGATTTTTTTTTTATCAACCAATCAAAAACACAAACGTTTTGGCAGGGTTGAAAATCTGCGGTTAAGTCTCAGTGATGGTAAAACCACCACTATGGGGACGGAATAGGATTACACAAACCTCTAAGGCAGGGGTGTTAAACTCCGTTCCTGAAGGGCCGCAGACCCGCAGGGTTTTGTTCCAACCCTGCTCTGAAGGGCAGAGGACCTGCAGAGTTTAGCTTCAACCATAATTAAAAACACCTGATCCACCTAATCAAATCATTAAGGCTTATTTGAAAACTACATGGCATATATGTTGGAGCAGGGTTGGAACAAAACCCTGCGGGTCTGCGGCCCTT
>JAAGKR010000420.1:152661-207778 GCA_011419295.1 Clarias macrocephalus
AATAATCTCAAATAATATCAATTGAAATTCATCTACATTTTTACAAGTGGTCATGGGTGTCACTGGTCCTCTGGTAAAAGACGACGCGCATGTCGTATGCACACTGGTTCTTGCATAATTAGCAGTGGAGCTCTGCTGGAGATGGACAGTTAGTGTAATTAACAATTATTTGAACACCTGTGAAGCGTACAGTATAGTTAGACATCCCGGTGATTTTGTACTCTATATGAGCGCTTACAGTATAGGATGCCACTTGATAAATCAAATTACTTGGTCAGAACTTTATTTTTAGTATAACTACAGTATATTTGAGATTTTTACGCTTAGTCACTAGAGACAGGTTTGAAAGATAACGTTAAATAGTGATGAAATTCTATGAAAATTCTTAGGATTAGGACCTTTTCTTAGAATTTCCCCTTAAATTTAGGACTAAATCTAAAGATGAAAATAATTCACAAAACTTCTTAGACCTAAAAACTAAGGTAAAAACTAAGGCTCCTAAGGTAAAACTTGTTAAGAGTAGAGAGGAGGGTATAAAGTAGCTCATGATTATATAATTTCTTTTATTAATTCTATTTTCATAGACTTTTACAGATTTTTTTTTTATCAACCAATCACAGTCCTTGAATGTCTACATCATCCCTAGCAACCGTGACGGAGTAACTTGGATTTATCACATTAATTCCATAAAACAGACATCATCTGTCAGGTGACGACAAACCTGTAGATTATAGATTATAGAAAATTATGTTTGTGTCATGTGATCATGTGAACAGGCTCACCTACTGTATATACTGTAGAAAAGTTTTTTTTTTTTCCAGAGCAAGACTGAGGATTTTCAATTTCTGTCTATTATTATATCTTGTAAACATTTACACTACTACACTGCTGTATTTCTACAATAGTTGTCCTTAGAGCAGGGGTGTCAAACTCCGTTCCTGAAGGGCCGCAGACCCGCAGGGTTTTGTTCCAACCCTGCTCTGAAGGGCAGAGGACCTGCAGAGTTTAGCTTCAACCATAATTAAAAACACCTGATCCACCTAATCAGATCATTAAGGCTTATTTGAAAACTACATGGCATATATGTTGGAGCAGGGTTGGAACAAAACCCTGCGGGTCTGCGGCCCTTCAGGAACGGAGTTTAACACCCCTGCCTTAGAGGTTTGTGTAATCCTATTCCGTCCCCATAGTGGTGGTTTTACCATCACTGAGACTTAACCGCAGATTTTCAACCCTGCCAAAACGTTTGTGTTTTTAACCCCAGACATCTCTAAAGATTAATTCGGGACGTGTGATTTTTGTGCACCGTCACATCTACAGTAGTCTCACATCCCAGACCTCAAATTTTCCCATAGAGAGTGTGTTACGTTTCGTTACACAACATGGCCACAGCTTGCATATAATCACGTAGAAAAAAATGATAAATAAAAAACTTTTTGATATTGACCATCGATGTTGGAGAAACGTTTAGTGATTCTTAATGAAAATATATTAACCTGCTTAGAGAGGCTGAAAATTGGAGAGGAAAAAAAAAAATCCTGAAGCTTGTTTCCAGAAAAGTGCACAAGCAATACGAGAACACTTGCAGAACATCATAGCGCCGTGATTAAACAAGCTGTAAGGTTAAAAGGTCGGCGAGTCGCCTGCTTAATAGTTTTGGCACCCCGGTGGTACTTTTTGTACTTTTTTTTTTTTCCTCAGGCTCAGTGCGATTTGTTCCAAAGTAGGTTTTAGTTTTTTGTCTGAAAAATCCAAGAATTCGATCCATGGAGAGCAATACAGAAGTGACACTGACACTGGATATTCAACTGAGCAGAAGACATAAGTCTTTATGATTACATAATTACAGTTAGGCGTTTTTCTAGGCGTTGCTCTCCTCTTTGGCTGAGTATCCTCCTGATTATCACTGACGATCGATGTGGGAAAGTGAGTAGCCTGAAGGCCACCAGGAGCATGAAAATCACGGGGACTTTTTAAAAAATAATAATAATAAATAAATAAACAGCTGCCACTCCACCCTCCATTCAAAGCAGGCTACCTCTCCAATTCAAAAGAGCTCAGGGCATTCTCGCCTTGTGTATGTGTGTCTCTCTGTTTGTGTGTGTGTGTGTGTTCCCCTTACCACGCACACACATGTGCACACTTCAGCTCAGTCAGCTGTTCTCCAGCAATATGAAATTAGTTTGGGGTCCTTCCACACATATTGTTTTTATTCAATACTCAAGGGCACCTCTGTGATGCTTGATACCTCTTGACATTTGTTTAATATTCAGAAGTGGTACGCTCTCTGTCCAAGGACTCACACACACACACACACACACACACACACTCCGCATAATCTCTAACGCTGTCTCTTTCTCTCCCACTCACTGCTCGTAAAATTAGATTAGTGATCAATATGGTGGGTGCGGAAGCTATTATGTAAGTTCGAGCCTTTGGACCTTGTAGGTGTGTGATGTTTGCAGAAGTCATTCATGTGTTACATAAGTCAATTTTACACATTTGCTTGTTTTAACCGTGCTTGAATGGACTGGAAAAAAAGGGAGTTTATTCTTCAAGCGTGCATCTACTGTATGCCGGATTAAGGCGCGAGAGGATTTTCTCGTCTACCGTCTCTAAGGGTTCTTTCACATAGTGTATGCGGTTTGAATAGAAGCCTGGTGTGTTCACACAGCACTCACACTCGAAGACAGACTGAAACCGTACCTAACCAAGCAAAGAGTGCTTCCTGAGCGAAGTACTGTAGTATCGACTCCCAAGACAACTCCAGTGAGGTTCTGCTAACTGAAAGAGACCTAACATGCTTGGACAGTCTACATTGGCATACTACTACACTTAGAACTAGGATACATATAACTAAGATATACAGCAAGTATGACATATACACTTAGATCTCCAGGACTTTCATACAGTATTTACAGTACATGCTACTTGCTATTTGCATTGTAGCGTAGTAGCGTACTAACTCACTTTTCTGCTTGCACACTTGCATGCTTGCACCCTCATTTACCACCAGACTTGTATACTATCACACTTTCAACCTAGTATATTTCCATACTAAAACACTTGTATAACTGGGCACGATCGTGCCAGCAGTCTTGCCTGCTGTACTAACCCACTTGCATGCACATACTGTATGTCCTAGCATACTTGGATACAAACACACTTGTACACTTGCATACTACAGTAGCATACAGTACATACAGTACGTTGCTGTGTCTTAAACTAGTCTACTTAGGCCAGAGGTGGAAAGAGAATTAAATTTCTGTACTCAAGTACAAGTACTGTTACTACAGTGAAATTTTACTGAAGTACAAGTAAAGTTACCATTACTGTATAAAAATCGACTCAAGTAAAAGTAAAAAGTAGCTACTCAGAGTAAAAGTTACCGAGTTACTTTTCTTAACAGCTGGGGTGGGATGGGGGATTCTAGTGTCGTTCCAAAAAGACGAGCGGATATAAATCTCAAATTAGTTGTTTTTAATTGATGGGACACCTTGGAATAAAAAAGCCGTTGCCTTTCTTGTGCTTTCTTACGTTCTTGTGAATTGATGGGCGTTTGTTCTCTCCGCCCATCAATCAATCAGTGCAGTCTTTTTTCCGGAATGCATTTTTTCCCCCTTCCCCATTGCATTATTTTATTATTAATTATTGATTATTGATAAATATTATTTTGATTATTTTTCAATTTCATTCATTTATTTTTTTACTCAGTAGCTAATATGATTTAAAATGTAGCAAAGTACACAAAGTAGACAAAAAAAATACTCAATTATAGTAACGCGAGTACTGTAAATGTAATCCGTTACTTTCCACCTCTGCTATTTGCATGCTCGTGCACTTCCATACAGTACATGCACACTTACATATTAGATACATACATGCGCATGTTTGTACACCGGAATGCTTGAACATTGATTTGCTATACTGTAGCAGAGTCGCAAAATAAAATACTAACCAACTTGCACCCTTTTATACTAGCAAACTTGCATCGGTTTCTCGCATACTTAAAAACTATTACAACCCCATATTTGCGAATCACTAGGGACCTTCCGATACGATATTATCACAATGCCTCAGTGCCGATCCTACGGTATTTGCTTTGCGATTATATATAAGTATCACGATTTTATTAGTAACCTGTTCCATTTTAAATTTTTGTTATTGTTGTTTGATTTTGTTACAATTCTAAACCAACTTGGCAACATCACCTGAAGGATTTTAGAGCAGCAGCAACATTTAACCACTTAAATGCAAAAATATATCAATTGAATCGATTCAATGTGGCGATACACGAGTTGTCATGCAAGAGAATCGTACTTTCATGACCGAATAGATTTTTTTTTCTCCCATCTTTATTAACATAAATCACTTCATATGTCATATCATACACACCCTTTATCATCGATGCACACTCGGAAACAGTTTTGTTTCCTTTTTCTGTCAATTAAGCACGCATTCAGGCTTACAGGTTTAAAACTGTCCTAAAACACACAAGCATGGACTAACAGCACACACACACACACACACACACACACACACACACACACACACACATACAAAGCCCAGTGGTAATATTTAATATTCCGTGCAAGCTTGTTGTAAGGAAGTGTGACGGTGACAGTCAGGAAGCTGTTTAGCGCAATATCAATCTCGGATGCATGCTGGAGACATAAATTACACCAACATCCATTCAATTGTCCTTGTTTTGTCCTTTTGTATCCCTTTATTTGCTTTTATTTATAGAAACACCTAATATAATAAGGAAGCAAATAGGTGAAGGACGGGGTCAGGATTTTAATCAGGTACTTTCATTCAGAGGTGCCTATATATATATATATATATATATATATATATATATTTTTTTTTTTTTTTTTTTTTTTGCATACTGTGTTTTTTTTTTTTTTTAATGATTTTTGCATAAAATTGTGCATTAGTGCTTTTTAAGCTTCCAAACAAGTCGGAAATATAAGACTAATTTAGTATGATGACTTCATCAAGAATGGCAGGGGACACTGAAGAAATTAAAGGCTTTTTATATTCCATTACACTTTAAAAGAATCATTTGGGTTTTTTTTTTTCACGACTGTCGTAAATCAGAATTGAGGTGCATATAAGGACATTACAGTAGGTCTTGATTATTTTACATTTTCTTGCTCTGTACACCGACCAGGACGTTTTGTTTTTTTATCCAGAAGATAAATACAATGTACAGTATGTAATCAGGGCCAAATAACACAACCCTCGTTCCATGCACAAAGGCAGTCCAAAATTATGAAGAGACTCGTGTTGTGAGTTGTGGGACTCAGAGTTTGGGTGTATTTAGTATAAATGTAACTTATATCTGTGAAATTTGTCACCTGAAACAGAAGTACAATGTAAACAGGTGGGCCCTCATACACTATCACCACATGATGTCGTAGTGCCTGGGCCCTAATGATTGGAGCCAAATTCCACATCTCTTGTTCCATGCATTCCAAAGTTCATCTGAGACTTACAGTATGTACAGTATATTATGCTTCTGCCATCCCACTTAGGTAAATTAAGTTACTGTCTTTCACAGTTATGGTGTATTAAGTAAAAATAAAATAATAATAATAATAATAATAACTTGTATCAGGTACAATGTAGGTAATTGGGGGCCAAATAAACACAAGTGCAATATACAGTAATACATTTGATCAGAATTAGCTGCATGACTTGTAAGCGATACAGTCAGTGTGCAGAGAAGGAAAATGTCCAAACTATCCATTTAAACCTATAAACTGTCTATTGAATGTAAACTCCACACTGTTTATAGATACACACTATGTCAATGCTATAAATGTAAATGAATGTGGAATTTTATTTTAGCAAAGCAACTTGTTTGTGTTGTGGCGAAGTGTTCAGTCCCATGAATTTTTCTGACGACGTCTTCAAGATGTATAAATGACATAATGAGGACGCTATAAAGAATGCTGGCAAGACGTAGAAGCAATTTGATATATTTTATAGTATCTTCACAGACAGCACCACAAATAATACGTAACTTTTTTATTTTATTTTCATTTTTCTTTTTTATATTTGCTCAACTTTGGGCGAACAATGATGAAATCTTCCCAAAGTACTGGTAAGGTCATGAAGGTATGAAAAGTGGTGGGTGACCAGCGTTCTTGTGGTTCTGGTGTTGTGGTGGGTCACCAGTCCTTGGGAAAGACTCTTCTTTTTATTTTATTTATTATATATTTCTTTTTTTTTTTTTGCTTAAACAGTGGCTCACAGTGATGAAATCTCAACAAAGTACTGGACAAGTCGTAAAGGTGACTTTAACCCTTAGTATTTCTTATTCATTTGTTGCTTTTTGTAAATAAAAAAAAAAGGGGGGGCAGGGGGGGGCTTTAAATGTCATTTCTGAAGCTGTCCTAAAGACCAGGTTTAATTAGCCTAACTGATTTAAAACACATAAATCGTTTTTGAAAACGGACGTGTTTGACGTGGTGTCAAAATCACATCTTCGGAAGTTGGGGGGGGGGGGGGGGGGTTGGGGGAGGTTGACTAACCAGGGAGAATTTTATGTTTAAAAGAAGTCAACATTGCATACCCAAGATTGGAGAACAAGGGACAATGTCCTTGTAAAGACCTTCCAAATAGATCTAGATCACTTGCAGATTAAGATGGAAAGACATTCATTTATTTACAGATGTTTAGTAAAAGTAAAAAAATAAATATTCGACATTCATGGAAAATAGTAGGCGAGAGTTGTTTATTATACTGTATCTCTATGTGATGCAAACGATTCGGTTCATTCTCGTTGTAAAGCTGTTAAGCTAACACTAACGTTGAAAATCTTTGCTAGTCCAGCATACGGTTACTGAAGTATCATTATTAGCTCATGAATAAAGATGTTAATTTCCTGGTTTGTTCAAAGTTTGCCCTGAATTTAGAGGAAGTGTTGTTGGCTCTGAACAAAACCTGCCTTCAAGATGCTCTCAAGATGTCTTCAGTGAGAGAGTTTTTATTAAAACCCTTTTGACACAAAAAGTCCTCCATGGTCTTGACAAGGGCTTCAGAAGGGCTTGAGAAGAGTCCATTTGCAGCGTTGATGTCTTTTAGGGATTTGACATATCCTGAAAATGTTGCAGTGGTGGCTCAGGTGCTTGAGGCTTGGGATGATGATGATGATGATCAGAAGGTCAGGGGTTTGAGTCCCACCACTACCAGGTTACCACTGAGGGGACTTTGGGCAAGACCCTTAACCCCATACCCCATGGTACAACCATGAAGTTCCAATCCCAAGCCCAGTTAAGGAGGTTTGTGACAGGAAGGGCATCTGGTGTGAAACCTGTGCCAGATCTTGCATATCAAACGATCTGACGTGATGACCCCTGGGATAACAATGACATTTCAAGAAAAAAAAAATGGATCCTGAAGATGTCCCCAACAGGCCTATTGTTTGTTTAGATTTTAGGAACATCCTGCGATCCTATCCTTGCCCAATGGCAATGTCAATCCACCCTAAAGGATTAAGCAAATCACGCAGATCATTAAGCATTCTTAATGAGGGCAAATATTAAGTTATTATTTATCAGATTTGTTTTATTTCCTGTAACGGTTCATCTTGAGCAGCATATCCCAAAAATAAACTTTGCATTCCATGCTTGACATTGTGGACATTCTTCAGCTTCATCAGAATCCTAGCTCTGCAAATTATTTCACACTTTCCTGGAAGGATGTGTATAATGCTGCCAAAATAATGTACGATTCAGCTGTCCTCATGCTGAATTCCCAGTGAGACAGCTTTTATCCCAGGAGTGCAAATGATCTGTAAAAAAAAAAAAAAAAAAAAAAAAAAATCTGCCGATCTACGCAGGCAGGTGTGCAGGGTTCGTCTTTAATAATGAGATAGTGTGTGTTGAGTGCCGTGCCTAAGTAAATGTGGTAACTTGTAATTCATCCACAAATCTATTATCTAGAGCCGCAGTACTGTATATCACACTTATACAATCAGTCCTACACTATGGGCAATTTGGAAACACCATACAACATTGGACATGTCTTTGGTCTTTGGTCTGTGGGGGGAAACCGGAGTACCTGCAGGAAACCCACCAAACAAAGGAGGTGCATATGCAATTTACACTCACACAGAGATGAGATTCGAACCTCCAAACATGAAGGGGGCAAGACAACAGTCACAAAGCCTTCATGTTTGTAAGTAAAATGGTTTGGAATGGTCTCGAGAATTCTCAATCCTGATTGGTCAGAAGAATCTTTAGTGACATGGGGGGAGGAGGAGGGGGGGGGGTCAATTCAGAATTCAGAAGAACCGTTCAGACACGTCCTAGCCGTGTGTACGAGGCAGATACTGTATGACGTTGGTGCTCATGTTTGTCCTCTGTTAAATGTTGTACATACTCTGGCCATGTTCTGCTATTCTGCACATGAAGGAAAACCTCCAGATAACAAGTGGTGTTAGTTATACGGCGTGTGGAGCGAGGAGAACTGCGGTCTCAGCACTGTAATGAATCCTAATCCTTGGTTATCTGCTTAACCTAGAATCTTAGCGATACGTCCAAGATAAAATAACGCCATTTGAGCTTGTTGGTTGAAGGACATTTGATTCAAAAGTAGAACGTTTGGGGTTTCTATCTTTTTTTTTTCTTTTTTTTGTATTATTTTTTCTTTCACACTTTCACAAAGTGCCTTTAAGGCTTAAAGGAAGGGACATATGTAGATAAATATACAGTCTATACGTATACTTTAAAAGAATTCCATAAGGGTGCTGTAAAAGCGACAGGACTTGAATGTCAATGTCGAAATGAGGTCTTGATGGCCTGTGAGAAACGATGCATTTTATACAGCCAGCTGAGGCTTACTGTTAAAGGGAGGAAGAAAAAAAAAAAGATTGCCTGCATGTAAAGCACTGAAATATAATGAGATACATTATAAAGCCTCATAATAATAGATTTTGCAGCCTTCTCCTTAACAATGCACCAGCATGGGATCCAAGGACGTGATATGGCTTATGCTATAACACCCAAGCTATTAATTTGAGGTACTATTGTATGGTTATGACCTGCATGTTGTGAGTTTAAATCCCAGGAGCTGCCAGATAAAATCTGATGGATCCCTGGACACCTTTAACATTTAGATTGGAGTTCAGATTCCTTGCCTATACTCTCTCTCTCTCTTTCTCTCATATATACAGTATGTGTACTAAATTGTTCTTTTCCTTGGAGTCCTGGGATGGTGGCCTTAAACATACACTCTTTGTCATTTTAATATGTATCTTTATCCCATAAAGTTGCATCATTGTGTAGCCTTAAAGCTTTACTCTGTGTAAGCGGTAGATATGGTCTCATTATATTCCGGCATTAAAATCTACAGAAAGAAGGAAGCCAAGGTGAATTTGCCATTTTGTTTTTGTTTCTGGAATAAGATTGTTGTTCTGTTGTTGCGTTTAGTTCAATATGATGCGGCACAGTCGTGTAGCTGTAGGCACTGTCGTCTCGCACCTCCAGCGTCGAAGGTTCGACTCCTGCCTTGGGTCCGCGTGCGTTTAGTCTGCATGTTTTCCTCGTGCTTGCTGGGTTTCCTTCATGTCCTACAGTACAAAGCAGGTTAATGTTAATTGCCGTTCCCAAAATTGTCTGTAGTGTGGGTGGGTGTGATTCACCTCATGCTCTAAATGTCCTGAGATCCCGAAATCGGCTCCAGGTCCCTACGACTAAACATCATAGAGGACCTACTGTATAGAAGAAGAATGATGAAGGAATGAATGTTCAATTCTGTATGTCTAAGGTAGTTTTCTGTGTCATTTATGATCTAGCTATCTATTCTGTATCTAACTTGAATATTACAAATTTCCATATTCTTTTAACAACATTGGTCTCAGCGTGTCTAAGTTGATACACTGATACATTTCTTTTTACTTCCTTCATGTTTATTTCACTCCTTATCCAAACATGGCGTTTCAGTCTCTATGTAAATAAGCTACTGCCAAGCCACGCCCCTCCACAGACCAGAAGAGCCTAGCAGCAACCTGGGTCAGGGTTTCTTCTTCTATGAGGTCACACTAGGGGGTTAATCAAATTGTCTCGCTTAAACCCTGGAATGTAGTTTTTCACACTTTTCTTCTGGTTGGTTCACGCAATGGCGATCCATGTGATTGTCTACAAATGTCTAAAAAGTGAACAGGTGTCCTAGCCGCATAATGGGTGTCTGAGCTGTACAGTAGAGAAAATAAGCTTCTCCAACAGTCAAGAGTCAGACACCGGGGAAGGTTAAGCAGAAGTTGAACACCGGCCAGCATGGCGGCTGCCACATAATAGCTCCAAATGATCCTGAGTTCAGAGTCCCTGTGTCCACTGTGTCGTCCAGTTTCCTTGCCGTGAATGTGTGTTCTCGCTGTACATTTTTGGGATGTGCTCCGGATCCATCGTGGGCATGCACGACGGGGATAAAAAAAAAAAAATTAAAATAAAGAACAAATAAAAAACAATAAATAAAGAGCATGCACTGAACTTATTCACTTGGCTGAACAACCAATCAGAGAACTCACCAGAGTTAACGGTGCATGCAGGACATACCACAAACATAAAAAAAAAAAAACAGATGTTTTGTGGTCAAGGAAGCTTGGAAATGACAGTTGGCAGCCTGTGTATGGACACTCGGATTTGCTAGGCATAATGATTTCAAACCAGATGATCATGGTGACCATGTCTGCGAATCAGGTTGTTACACAGGATAAGTATCGCGTTCTATACCAGGGTCAAGCCGAGTCAAGTCAAAATCTTTGCAGATCCTGTCGTAAGCAGTGTGTATCGGTCTGACAAGAGGATTTGCTATCAGGACAGCGAACAGCAGTGTTGACCCGGGGCACGGGCTAAACCATAACGCCAGTTGTGCTGTCGTGGCTGAGCGATATTGCTGAAATGTGAGCCGTGTAAGTCCCCAAGTCAAATAAATAACAGCGAGCCGAGAGATGGAGCAAGCCCCAGTGGAGCTGAACTAATCCCACTCTTTACCTCAGAGAGAGAGAGAGAGAGAGTATAGAGATCAGACAGTCATCCTGATACACACACTAACATTCAGACACAAATATGGACATTGGCATGCTGACACACTGTGACCCAGAGCTCCCTTTCAAAACACACCGAGAATGGAATTCAGTGTCGCAATCTGTCACTCCCTCCCTCTCTCCCTCTCTCTCTCTCTCTCTCTCTCTCTCTCTCCTGTCTACACTTCTCCTTTTCTAGTCTCAATCCTCCTTCTCCTACACATTCCTCCTTCCGTGACTTTTCCTCTTATAACCAGTTGCCGGCTGTACGCAGGAGTCTGCCTCTTTATAGCTGCAAAATGTGGGCCCACGCCCTGCACACCCACCCTTTTCATACCTCTCTTCTTTCTCTCACTTTCTCTCTCAGCGAAGGCGAAGGTTGGGAAGAACGGTAGCTACAGTACAGTTTGTGTCTGCCGAACATCAGCCAGGAATTCCTTATTGTGACCTATCTGTTTTAAGAAGAAAAAAAAAATTGTATATAAAGGTAGTTCAGGCCTCAAAGCAAATCAAAGGTTCATATTTAATGCACTTGATGTAATATATATTTCTTTTAATTTACAGCCATGATTTATAAACAATTTGCTGTTTGACAAGGGAAAGAAAATAATGATGTGCTGTATACTGTAGTTGCTATAACATTCCCTAGCGTTAAACATGACTGCTGCATGAATGGATGAAAAGTAGGATGTGCTGTGCTTTAAGGAAGAAAAACGATTAGTATTAGCAAGAAACTTTGAGACAGGAAAACATTGAACTTGTTGATTCGTTCCACTTATGGCAAGCCCCTCGACGTGTTTTATTCTTTTCCTTACTGCTGGACATGCTGTAATTTCATATCCGTTCATATTCCTTGTGTGAATGCCTTTGTAATCCCGAGACATGTAAAAAAAAAACCTCGAAGCTGTGCCAACTTCTTTTTCTGTACCTTTGCTCTTTAAAATACTACAGCCCTTAATAATCAACACTATCAAGAAAATGTTGTGCATGATGGTTACATCCTTACATTTTAACCATAAAAACAATATTCCATCCATTCATCATTTATAGCGCTTATACGGTTTAGGGTCTAGAGTCTATTTCAAGGCACAAGGCACACACTTACCGGACCGATCATACACTTTGGGGAATTTCAAAATGCCAGGCAACCTACAACATACTGTATGTCTTTGGACTGTTGGAGGAAACCCGATTTCCCAGGGGAAACCCACAAGCACAAGCAAAATCCACATGGTATGTTAATGAAAGTAAAAAAAAAATAAAATAAAATAAATGTCACAGCAAAAGGCCAAAGAAAAGCAACTCTGCTGAAGAAGAAAGAGACCTTGTGATGTCACTTGTCCGTATTATGGTTAGGAGAATTGCTTTTTCTTTTTAAAACATGCCTGCAGGCTGAAATCCTCTGGCTGAAAGCACTTGGACACGCACAGGTATCGTTTTTCCAGCTCGGGTGCCAAATGTTGGCACAGACGTGTCAGTGGGATTTCAGGAAACAGTAACCGCTGATAAGGTGCTTGGAGCTGGATAGTAAACACACTGTTGATAGGGGTTTTCGGTTCTTTATAAACATTTAACTAAAACAGCTGATCGCACGCATTATGAGTCGTTACGGGTCGTGTTTGGAGATATTCGCAAGCGTAGATTAAGGTTTAAAACTTGAAAAGTAGCCATTAGAATCTCCAAAGCTTAATCGTATAATTACAGTTTAAATATATATTTGTGGCATTTCTTACAAAATACCAAAGTTTGATTAATTAATAGTGAACAGTTTAACAAATGTAGCAAAATATAATAAATACCACTTTTTGAAATTTAAACATTTCTCCAAATTACTTTTCTCTGACACCTAAGATTGTCTATAACAAAATGTTTCATTTAAAAACTGCTATATAAACATCTTTTAGACGCCTTAAACTTTCATATTTTTATAAGCCACGAAACGTAGTCGCGGGTCGCAGGGTCCGTTTACTGGTAGTGGACCCAGTTACTGCTTTGTGACAACAGCACGTTGGCTGCCATTGAACAGAGAAAATTGAACAGACTGATGTACTGTATTTGTGGAGAATGTTGGACCTTATACAGAAGACTTACACTCTTTGAAGCGTGAAATTTTGCGATTTTGGATGTTGTTCAAATGCTATGCTTAACAAAACTACAGTATGTGGGATAGTACAGTAAGTGCAACTACAGTAACATAGTAAGCACTATGGTAAAGCAGAGAAGTAACATGAAAAAAAAAAACTTTAAATATGCACAAGCGACTTGTGTTCAAGAGACATGAGATGAATTCGCTGTGTGTGGGAAGCTGTTGGTTAAACATTACTGTACATACTTGTACTAGGATGGAGAGCTGGACCGGAGTGAACTTAAAACCGCCAGAGTGGGTGGCTGTATTATCAGCATCATAATTCACTCAAAATTACTCAAAATGTTTCTTATGATATTCCAAAATCTTTGCTTGCATGCAACAAAAACTCAAACACGTTTTTCCATAATCTAATTATTTCTTTCTGTTTGACTCGCTACAAAATCACAGTCAAATCACGGGTTTGGTAAATTTTTTAATTAAAACTCAACAAACATTTTATTGACACTGAATTGCGTAATGAAATAACCGGATACAGAGCTGCAGGCTGATTTATCCATTTTGACAAAACCGTGGGAGGTGGATTTATAGGTTTTTGAAAAATAAGACCAAATTCACACTTGAATAACTTTGAAATACTTTGTCATTTCTTCTTGTTAACACCCTTATGACTCAAAGAACACATGAACAAAATATTCTCTGATTCTCAGTAAGCAAATCAGTTTGCTCTACTTCTTGCTTTATTGGGAGAAAAAAAAAACACAGTTTTTGCCAAAACTCCGAAAATCTAATTTTGCTGTCTAACTGTTCAATTAGATGTTTATAAGCTCATTTCTATAAACTTGTTGAAAATGAATTAGTCTTGTATGAAAGGTTTTAAGAGGTTAAGATTAATGCTGGGGTGGGGTTATGATTTATAACCTTTTTAATGAGTTTAATGTCAATTACGGTCAGACATCTGGTAGCAAGATGGCGGGATATGGCGGGTGAATCATCTGACGGTATCCGAGTTCAATATTCTTGTTTTGGTAGAAAAGAGAAGCACATTTATTTTCTTTTTTAAAAATCTATGCGTTTTTTTAAAACCTAGCATTAGAGTCACAATCTACATTACAAATGAGCAGTGTTGGGTGTAACGCGTTTAAAAGTAACACGTTAGAGTACTCGGATTACTTTTTTGATGTAACGAGTAATCTAACGCGCTAGAGCCGCCATTGAAGTGCTCGGGTACTTAGTTACTTTTTCAAAAATGTAATCAGTTACTCAGACAATTTATATAATCCGTGAGCCAGACAGCAGTCATTCCCAATCCATTAGTGTGTGTGTGTCTGAAAGCCTTGTGTCTACAAGCCCCGCCCCCCCGATAACCCCCCCCGTTATTCCTGCTGTCATACCCCTGTCTCACCTATGCGGTTTGACTATGTGAGGACCGACGCGCGGAAAGATGGAAACCTAATCCCAGCGCCGATGATGAACCGTACTTACGGTCACCGCGCGAAACCGCGTAGGTGAAATATTGGTATCAGTAGTGAACAGATTATGGGCCGAACTTCGCTGAATGATGATGGTAGAATAATTATAAAGGTCTTGACTAAAACAACATGCATGAGGAAGCACAAAGGAGTTTTCATTTCCTGCAATGGAAAAGTTACTCGAACTAGTCAGAAAGTAACGCTGTAATGTAACGGATTACTTTTTGAATTTTGTAATGTAATTAGTTACTTTAAAAAATAACGTCCCCCGACACTGCAGATGACATGTCCGGTTCACGACAGGTCAAATTTGCGACTGCAGATCAAACGTAAGAAAAATGAATCAACACCTTTTGACCAGTCGGCATCGAGAAATCATCAGCACCGTGGTACTGTGGAATGTGTGAGGTACAGGTGCAGGTATGGATGATATCAAGCAAAGGTGGCAGCATTTCCATCAGCTTGAGACAGGTTTTATTATTACTGAATAACCCTGACTTGATGCAATGTGAAAAGCGAGCGGCATAAATAACAAGCAAATAAATGAATAAATGAATGAATAAATAAACCAATAAATACTTTTTTTTCCCGTACTTAAAGTTCTGCCGCAGGACTTTCTGCACCTATAAAATCCCGGAATTAACAAAGACTACGTGTTGTCGTCTGCGTCATGTATTCCGAGTTGTAAAATATGACTGGTACTTTTTAAACGGCTTTGCTCGCGTTCGACGTTTCAGCCCGAGTGTTTTGTGAGGCTCTTTGTTGGAGCGCACTTTAAATAAACAGAGCTGTTTCTTTGAGCTGTAAGGCCGATGACAAGGCCTGAGACGAGCACAGACACACACTCACACACAGTGTCAGAGGCGTATAAAAGCACAAATTGGCACACAAACATGCACCCAGTTCAGGCTGTGGCCAGCGCAACGTGTCTCTCTTAGTGCAGCCTGTGTGCAGAGGTTTCTAATTAAAATGAATGACAAGTTCAGCATTGGTCAGAAGGTGTTGATTCAAGCAGCTTAAACCTTATTCCTCTGTTGTAATTATAAATAAGATCACGGTTCCAGTTACAGTTCGCTCTGGCATTAGGTGAATAATTAATTTCAGGGCGTGTCCTTACTGGAAAATAAAAAGCTTCATGGTTGTAACAGTAATTCCACTTAACTATTCCAGTTACTATTCCTTCCCAATATCTTTTTTATTCCTGCCTTCACAAACATGAAACCTCTGCTGAATTTCAAATCCGAGCATTAAAAGCCTACAGAACGCAGAGGGATGCAAATAGATTTGCATGGCCTGATGTGTAAAACTCATTTCATTTGCCCTGAATAGGAGTATTCGCTTTGCAGAAGATTCCCTCAGCTGTCGGCTCACACATCCAGTCACTCACACACACACACACACACACACACACACACACACACACACACACACACACACACACACGTGCAGCCTTGCTTTGTAACACAATCACATCCCTTTGTGTCGCTTCACAACCCATCCTTCTGTCTTCTTTCATTCTTAATAGCGCAAGGCAACTTTAGTTGCAATCCATCTCTATAAGCTTTCAAAAAAAATAATAATAAAATAGATTAAAGTGATTTTTTTTTCTTCACAGTAACAGGCCAAGAATATAAAAGGAGGCTCGAGAAAATTCTGTCCAGAGACAAGAAGAGATACGGCAAGAGAGATACAGATAGATGGGGGATGAAAAGGAACGAGCCCACATGCTACAATTACGGAACCCCAGCTATTAAGCAATCAAACCGATAAAAAGGAACGAAGGAGGAGAAGAGGAGGAGGAGGAGGAGGAGGAATGAGAGAAAAAAAATTCCATTCCCCGGTGCTATTCAGGACTTTTCAATTTAGCCCCCGATGAACGTAATGAAGAAAATAATTATGACTAAAAGCCATCAAGGTCCGCCTCCATTCCACCGCTCTTCCATTAGAGTTTTAATCACGGCATGCTCCCTTTCGAACGCGATAAACGTGTGTGATGAGGAGAGATAGAGATGAGAAAATGTAAGTTAAGAGGAAGGAGATTAAAAACCAGAACCGTGCTGAAAGTTTTGCCTTATTAATGTCACGCAGGAAGATTTTTAAAAAACGCTTAGGCCAATTTGTGATGTTTTCATGCTAGCATTAGCGTGTAGCTAGGTTGAAATTAAAGCGTTAACACATTACTTATTTTTCTACTAACAATTTTATGTTTTTTTAAAGGAGCTACAATTGAAATACTTATTATTATTATTATTATTATTATTACAAATTGGTTATACATAATTAATATAAAAAAATATATATATATATATTTTGTTAGACCGCCTTTTGCTTTGATTACCGCACACTTTTCGCTGGCATAGTTTCTGTAAGCGTATGCAAAATCACATAAGCGTCGCATTAATTTCTCTCCAAGATTTTGTATTAATGATAAGAGAGTCGGACCTCTGTGTAAAGCCTTCTCCAGCACATCCCATCTCAGATTCTCATCTCAATCAGGTTAAGGTCTGGACTCTTAGGTCTGTGGTGGTTAATCCAAGTGTGGAAATTATGTCCATGCAATCAGGATAAAAAAATTTTTTAAAAACATTTTGATCATTTAGTACATCCTGGTCGTCAGCTGACTTCATTTTTTGAACACATAACGTTTCGGAGTTTAGACCTGAACATCAGAAGCAACACCAGGTCATAACACCGCCTCCACAGGCTTGTACAGTGCAGTAGGTGTGATGGGTGCAGCGCCTCATGCACCTCTCTTCTTATCCTGATCTGATCGTTTTGGAACAAGGTGAATCTGGACTCGTCAGACCACATGAGCTTTCTCCAACGCCCCACATTCTTTATGCTCCCTAGCAAATTGATGGGAAAAACATTGAGTTCTTTTTTTTCCCGAATAGACTCATTGATAAGGCTACACATCTGTTTAGTCCCAATCCCTTGAGTTTTCTTTGCTTGCGGCAGGCCAATAATTTGAATTCCTGCATAGTCTCATTGGCACTTTCCGGGAGAAATACTCCCAAAATGTTCAATTTTAAATCTACTGTAAACTTGGACGAGTAAATTTACACCGGCACACAAAAGTTTTGGCACCCTTGGTAAAACATTTCCCTACTGTACTTTGGCACCTGAATGACAGTTAATGCAACATGTAAAAGGAGAACCCTTGACAATTGTGATCTAAGCATCTAAGACAATGTGGCACACGCGGCACGAGCAAAGGTTTGGCGCAAAACAATAGCGGTTTTTAGACACATGCTTTGGGAATTTACTGCCATTTGTCATTGTTGATTGTTGGATTAAGAAGCTTAGGACGAGCACCCAAAAGCATCTACAATAAAAAAATAAAAATAAAAATAAATAAATAAATAAATAAAAACAGAACAACAGCAGATCTTTGGTAAAAAAAAATTATCTAAATTGATATGTTAACTACTGTAGATGTACATAATCAGGGTGCCAAAACTTTCCCTCACAGCCCTTCTAAACAGCCGGCGTCTCCAAACAGCCATGCAGCAGACAGAGGACACCGGGACGTCCTTTTGTCATACTGATTAATGAACTCTCATTCATCAGGATAATTAATCGCTGTTGTGTTGGTCTTGTATGCGCTAAAGCATGTAGCATCAGGAGGCTGGAGACGTGCCACATTCTCACAACAGATCTGAAGTCAGCAGGAGCCTATTTATCATCGCAGGGCTTCGATGACTTTCCTTTTTGCTGACCTGCACCTACTTGTAGAGGCTAAGCATGGGTTTACATTAATCTGATTAGAGTAATGAGACGCTCTCTCTCTCTCTCTCTCTCTCTCTCTCTCTCTCTCTCTCTCGCATCGTCTCCCCTAGGACCAGCATTCGGTGAAAAACTCTCCCCTCTTGCAGACCTTGTAACATGTGTTTTAATATGGTGTTAAGAAACGCTAAGCTCTTTATAACAGTTAATAAGTTGAATTTAAGTTAATAGAACCACGGTGTTAAGGTTAAGGATATTTTCATTTTTTTCATTCCTATTTTTGTTTTCTAATGCATCACTTAGACATGGCTGAATAGGGTTTGAGCTTGCAACGCACAAAAAAAAATTGGCTTCGGTATATTTAATAGATTTTTGCAGGAATGCATTAACAAAAAAGTGAGAAACCATGACCGTGACACACACACACACACACACACACACACACACACACACACACAGCTGATTTAACACATCGCTCCAAAAAAAGGCCGCGTCTGGAAATGAAGCTGAAATAAGTGTGAAATAAAATGTTCCCCTTTAACACGCGTTAAAAACCGAAACATATCCGCCGCTTGTCTTGGTGCACTGCCGGGTGCTGGGATCGTATCATGTTACGCCGTGGAAGAGTGGACATTGCTGGGAAGTCGAGATGTTAGTTACCATCATGCGGGCTGCGCGAGTGCGCTGACAGATCTGTCAACACATGCCCTGTTCTGTAGGAGTAGATATAAGAGATCCATCTGTGATTGTGTGCACAAGCGGGCGTGTTTGCTTTGTCCGAAGATTAGCGAGCCTAGCCACCACGGAGTCGAGTGCATTAGGCGGAGGGAAGCTCTGCCCATGTTTCATCATTAGACGCAGCCTCTAATGATTCCCACCTTGCGCCAGATGCTACACTCCGAACGAGGCAAAGACGCCGAAGCCGCCTTTGCTCCTCCACTTTTCACTCTACCTTGGGACTCGTCTTTTAACGCCCCTCGTTTTCCTGCATTACCATTTGCAAGGAGATCAGATTCGCGCCTGTGAACGGCATACCGATAGCGGTGTGAGACCTCGCAGTGAATAAGAATGGAGAAGCTCTGTTTGCTCCCATACAGGCTTACACTGGAATATATTAAACAAACACGCCTCAGGCGAGCGGCTTTCCTGTTTGCCTTTAAACTGCGTCTTGATTGGTTGATTGGATATTTCATGTTGCTTTGGACTTCATGTCTCTAAAGCCTTTAAGGCCTCATTTGTGTGTCACATGATGTCATGCGCACTCAACGCGACCGGCACTAGGACCCGGAATTAGTGTTCTCTGTGCTAGTTTTATGTGCAATATCCTATAGAAAGTAAGTCTGAACGATTGTTTAGAAACCCTCGAAATAAAATTTGTATTTGTACACAAATTTTAAAGCTTTTTAAAGATTTTATGGTATTTTGAAGTTTTTATTGATTTCAAGCTCATTTGTTCATATTTTGCTTCCAAAGAGACAGAATTTATTGTAGTGTATTTTTACTGAAGTCTTGAGGAATAGTATTTTTTAGCTCTCATTTTCAGTCCAGTCCTCATACCTGAGCAGTTTCAGAGGAATGTTTTTTGTTTGTTAAACCACACAGTTGATCCATGAATCATTCATGTCTAAAAAGAAAAAAAACTTTGCTCTTTTCAAATTTAGTTCGACAACCATGGGAATTTTGTATTTAGTTATTTATTTATTTATTTATTTTATTTTTTTAAGTAATGTTCACTCTGGGGTTTTCTATAAAAAGATTTTTTTTTTTTTTTTTTTTTTTTTTACAATACATTAAATAATAATAGATTCAAGCCCAGGTTTTTCAATGTCTCCTTTTCTTCAGCTCCTTTTCTTCCCATCTGACTGCAACCATTTTTAATGCTTTCCATCAAAACAAATGAATAAAATTACAGTGGAACGTCGACTTACGAATTTAATCCGTTCCAGATTCGAGTCCTTCATATTGTGAAACACATTGTCCCATAGAACATAATGTAAATGCAGATAATCTGATAATTCCAGCCACCCAAAAATATTACCAATATTACCAGTTTTCAAGACTATAATTATATTTATATATGCTTATATTTACAAAAAAAAATTATATAAAAACAATTTTAAACATTTAGAAAATACATGTAAATTAAGTAAAATATGAAATCGACATTAAACCTCAACCTTAATTTATGATTCCTCTTGGCATCTTTAAAAACCAAACTGAAAGTGGCTAGTTTTCCTTCTTGCTCCCGTCCTTGCTAACATTCTGGGGACCCGTGGTGCTACAGTATGTCTCCACTAAATCTTGCACGAAATGCAAAAAAAAAAAAAAGAAAAGTGAACTTTTGAAAATGTCATAAGGTGGGCATTTGCATGCCAAGGTACCACTGTGATGGTACCAACGAATTCTACAATGGTGTAAGGTGTTGGAATTAGAATCACGTCATGAAACGTTTTGTACTTTATTCAACACGTACCGTGTAGTTTATCCACACTACAATTTAAGAACATTTTCAAATCTCCACAGGGTATTTTCAGGAATGAAAAAAGGTCGATGTTTAAGATCTAAAAAACCTCCCTAAGACGTAAACATCTCGTTAGGATTGCTATGAGCGAACATCGAGTCATTGATAGCGTCAGCGAGCTTGGGATCTTTTACCAAAGCTGTGTTATGAGAAGCCCTGCTGTAAACCAGCATGACTGTGACAAGCTGAACCACCCAAACAGAATCTCGACTTCTGAAACATGATAAACGCTTTAATTGCCTGTCAGTTGGGTTTTCGCGTTACAGTAGCTCGGCGTGCGCGCGCGCGTGCTCTCTTTCTCTCTGTCGTCTCACGGTGTTTCACTTTCAAACAGCGAGCGCTTCATCAGGTGCGTGATCGGGACCTGAGCGCCGGGTTAGCGCTCGTACGCTCGCACGCCGCGACGTTGTTGAATCTCCCTAATAAGAAAGTGTTGATTAATCTTTTCATCATAACAGCTCTCTCCGATACGTCTGACACTTTATCGTTTCTATAGAAACAGCTCATTCACGGGAAGGAAATTAGATGGCAGATGCTTCACGTAATCTGAGCCTAATAATGCACGTATTTAACAGGTGTATTAACTGGTTTCCTGGATGCTTCAAATCATAAAATCTGAATTATCAGTAATTAAAAAGCTAAACGTGTCGTTCATTAATGCATTCGAAATTGTGATCATAGGGAAACCGCTGGACTTACAATACTTTAGGATATTCAAAAATCTTTCAATAAAAGCCTTTTCTGGCTTTTTTTTTTTTTTGCTTTTCTCTTGATTTGACCACTATTTTTATGATGATGCGAAAAAGCTTAAAATCATGGCAAGACTCAATGGTTCATCAAAGAGAAATTCACAGGCCAGGACGATCCATCAATTCTCTCCTCTTTCAGAAAAGCAGGTTTTTTTTTTTTTTTTTTACCCTTCATCCATTTGGTACATCGATAACATTGGAGCGATCACTCAGTACTGGTTTAAGGATTAGTGATGTGGGCAAATGGTGAGCGAGCGAAAGGTCACCATCAGTCTCCCGTCATCTGATCTGAGAGAGTCATTATCACCGGCGCAGGGTTCTTTCTCTTTCACTGTCCTTTCCTTCCTGGTGGAGGTAATGGATGTCTGGGTTGACATTAAAGGGGTGTTAATAATGAATAAAAGGGAACATGTGGCACCGGTCTGTCTGTCTGTCTAGGGCTGCAAATAAGTTTTGCAGAAAGATTTGTCATGTGAAAATCTGAAAATTATTATACAAGAACTAACTGGGTGTCCAAAACTTTTGCTACTGTAGCTGTTCGTCTGAAACTGGGGATGTATTTTAATAGCATGTGCCTTAAACTTAATACTGTATGTCCACCACTTTGAAATGTTCCGTCATCCAAATGAAATCCAAACGATCCGAAACGTGAAATATTGCAGAAAGACAAGAAATTCAACAAATAAGGTCCTTGTGGTTGGATTCCCTCTGATTTTATACCAGCTGTAATGACGCAAGTAGTGAAAATAGTTACAAATTTAGTTTTGTAGGCTATAAAATAATCAGTGAAGGAATACTCTAACCACCCCAAAAATTTTGTCATAAAATTTCAACTGAATAAAGGCGTATAAATGATTTTTGACATTTACAGTACAGAAGAATTCGAGCACAGTACAGTGATTTACAGTGACGTGACTTTTTAATAATAAGTCATTAATTACATTACGAAATTACTGTCTTCAAAAAGTAATCAGTTACATTACTGCGTTACTTTCTGATTAAAGTAACGAGTTTGAGTAACTTTTCCATTGCAGGAAATGAAAACTCCTTTGTGCTTCCTCATGCATGTTGTTTTAGTCAAGACCTTTATAATTATTCTACCATCATCACTCAGCGAAGTTCGGCCCATAATCTGTTAACTACTGATACCCCTATTTCACCTACTCGGTTTCGCGCGGTGGCGTACGGTTCATCATGATTCACCGCGAGTTTCGGCGCTGTGATTAGGTTTCCATCTTTCCGCGCGTCGGCCCTCACATAGTCAATACGCGTAGGTGAGACAGGGGTATAACAGAGGGGGGGGGGTATCGGGGGCGGGGCTTGTAGGACGACTTCCTTACACACACACACACACACACACACTAATGGATTGGGAATGACTGCTGTCTGGCTCACGGATTATATAAATTGTCTGAATTACATTTTTGAAAAAGTTACTGAGAACTTGAATGGCCGACCTAACGCGTTAGATTACATCAAAAAAGTAATCTGAGTACTCTAAAGCGTTACTTTGTAACACGTTACACCCAACACTTTGAACGGTGCAAACGTTTTAAAGAAGGCCGTACATCCGGGAATTAATCGACGGATAACTTCTCACCAACTTGTGCATCTGTGTTTGGGAACAGAAGACACACTTATTATTCACCAACACCATTCGCACGTTACGGGAACTCGGCCGGGAGTTATTGCAACATCCTCCTGTACAGTCCTGTCCTCGCTCCAAGCCATTTGCACATGTTTGGGCTATTAAAGGAGTTCCTGGGAGGCCGGGCGTTTCACATTAGAAAACTTTCTACCTTGATGGTTTCCAAGCACTAGTGGAACACTGGGATAAGTGCATTAGTGAAGCAGCAGATTATATACAGCAGAGACATAAAGCTAGTTTTTATTCTCATGACTGTGTTCTGTTATTCTGTACAATCAAACATTCCATTTTGACTTGAGATACTTGAGACCCCACATATAGTTACATTTAATGTTCTAGATCAAATATGGACAAACAGTTCAGTGATACTGTGGTATAAAAAAATGAAACATGACTATGTCAACCCAAAACATGAACACTTGATATTTGCATTAAGTCATCATGATTATCGAAAGACAGAAGATTCCTTACAGTTGAGTCCAGTGTCTGGACATTGGGAATAGATGCTCATCAGCAACGATGATGTAATTCTTTATATATATATATAAACATATAAATGTTGGCCAAATGTCCCCACGAGGCCAGGAATATCTGACAGGTTTGACATTGTGGAGACGTTTATCTGATCCCGGTGGAATGTCCGGATAGTAAGAATGAAGGTGTGTGTGTGTGTGTGTGTGTGTGTGTGTGTGTGTGTGTGTGTGTGTGTGTGTGTGTGTGTGTGTGTGTGTGTGTGTGTGTGTGTGTGTGTTTTGGACCTGTTGATAGCCTGAGTGTGCGCGTGCAGACGGAGTGTGCAGTAGTTTTCCATCAGATAAAGCCCAGAGAAAGGAGGGTCTCTGGCACTCTTCTTTGATTAACACTGATGCGAGTAGCAGATTGCGCTCTCTCTGTGTGTGTGTGTGTGTGTGTGTGTGTGTGTGTGTGTGTGTGTGTGTGTGTGTGTGTGTGTGTGTGTGTGTGTGTGTGTGTGGAAGTGAACTAAATAATGAAAGCTGGGCTGGAGCAGAGATCAGAGCCATTTGCCAGAGACCTCGGGACTTTCACGTTAATCCTCGCGTCTCTTTTGTAAGTCAACGTGCTGAGACCGTTTGAGTCTGAGTGCTCTCCAAACTCCTGAAGCTACTGAAAAAAATATAAGAAATTAAAACCTCTCTCTCTCTCTCTCTCTCTCTCTCTCGTCTCTCTCATGTTTTTTTTTTATCTTGTCTCACGTTTGTCCTGTTCATCTCTGTTCGCCTTAATAACTTATCATGCAGGCATGAATTATAATACGGCCAGAGTTGAAACAAACAAGTTAGAACAATTATAATAATAACTAGGATATCATGATTAGAAATTTGTGTGACCTTTCATGCATGACCCAACCTGTATAGAATGTTTTGTGTGTTTAAGGTTATAGTACGTTAGGAGGTAAATTAGTGTTGACAGCTTTCTTTAAAAAAAAAAAAATGAAAACATCTTTCATTTAAATATTTCTGCAAAATTCCTAAGAAAAAATTCCTGATTGAGGGTTTACCCATGAACACATGATCATTCACCAGCACCGCTTGCACATTGCTGGAGGTCAGCTGGGGGTTATTGCGACATCCATCATATAGTCCTAACCTCACTCACGCCAAGCCATTTCTACATGTTTGGGACGTTAAAGGAGTTCCTGGGAGGCCAGTGTTCCAGGCATAGAGCAAGCAGTCCGATCACGTCTCCGGCGTACTGAGAACCTTGATGGTGTCCAAGCACTAGTGAAACACTGGGATAAGAGCATTAGTGCAGCAGGAGATTATATAAAGAAATAAAGGGAGTTTTTATTCTCATTACAAATAAAAAAGTCACAATTTAACTTGAATGTAGATACAGTTAATGTTGTGGAACGTCTGTGAAATCAGGTTCTTTTTAATAATTGCTCACATTATAGGAGCTGTAGCAGAATATACAGTAACAAAGATCATTGGAAAAAATGCAAAGTTTTTATTGTGGCATGAAATGTCCTACTACCGCACATCACACTGACACTGGAGACTCCTTCGATAAAGGTTAACTTTGCTATATTAACAAATACTGTACACGTTATATTTTCGTATATTTTTTAAATATCCAATTGCCACTCACCACTAGGGAACTCCCCCTTTCAAGGCTACTACTACAACCAGACAGGGAGGGCGGAAGACTATAACCTCCGAGCCACGTGACACCAGTCGAATGCATCTTTTTCAAACAGCGAGCTCATCCACTACTGGGGCGGCGTAACACACTCTTAGGACAACACTATCTGTTCTTTCCGCTTGTGCGAGCACGCAGATGCCTGCGATTGGCTATGGAGCCATGAGTGATGTCAGAGCGCTAAATCCCTCCCATCCTCCCCTCGGAGAGAGCTCGGCCAATCAGCTCTCTCTAAGCTCCCGGCTGCGGGAGGCTACAGCATCACCCGGGATTTGAACTTATTATGTCCAAATATTGTATTCTGCAATTTCTTTTGGGGTCTATCTATCTATCTATCTATCTATCTATCTATCTATCTATCTATCTATCTATTTTTCCTTGTTAAAAACATGTTAATATTCTGTTTATTATTAGATTTGGCTTATTAGACTCATCCATGCGTTAGCTTCATCATTTTCATCTTCTATACCGCTTATCCTGTATACAGGGTCACAGGGGCCTGAAACCTATCTCAAGGTCCACAGTGTACACATGGTGAGGTACAAGCTGGACAGGATGCCAATCCATTGCAGGGCACACACACACACACACACACACACACACACACACACACACCACACACACACACACACACACACACACACACACTCTGCATGTTTTGTTTTTTTTTGTCCATATTTGAAGGAAACCAGAGGACATGTACATAGGAAACCCAAGCACAGGGAAAACATGCAAACTCCACACACACAGACCCGAGGTGGGAATCAAACTCAGACCCTGGAGGTGTGCGGTCACAGTGATTTGTGTGTGATCTGTTACTATGAAAACGATCAGCGAGAGCTTTGAAATAAAAAATCAGTTGATCAATCGGATCAGATTTTGAATTATATATATTATGTTTGACTAAACATTTACAAACTACTGTATATTAACCTTAATTATAATCGCAAAATTGTTTAAAGGTTTCAACTTCGAGGTGCCGATTGCAGGTGAATCTTGTGCATTTTTTATTTCACAAAAATCATTTCGTTGTTTCTCTTATAAACTTAATCTTAAGTAAGATTCATTCAATTATTTGTCACATGTACCTTACGGCACAGTGAATTGATTTTTTCGCGTATCTCAGTTAGGAAGCTGCTGTCGGAAGGCAGGGTCGGCATCCCTGGAGCAGATACGGTTAAAGTCCTTACTCGAGGGCTCAACGGTGGTTCAGTGACTTGGCAGTACTGGGGCTCGAACCGCCAACCTTCTGGTCAGCCTCTATATGATGCTGTATTTTAACCTGAAGAATATAGAGAGTTTAGTTTGGTGTTGGACACCTGAATACCTGAGACATCAGCACGACAGACAACCACGTACTTCTCACAGGAGTAACACAAGTACTAACGGCTTTCACTTCAATCCAAAGATATTTTTTACGTGACTTTGTTTTCTTCTTTTTTTCTTCTTCTTCTTTTTTTTTTTTTCTTCTTCTTTTTTTTTTTTTTTTTGTTAAATGATAAATAATATAGCCAGTCTTTGCATCGTCTCAAAAATGGATTTCCCACCATTTTCCGTGTACAGGTGTGTATCATGTCACGTCACATGCTGTGGTTAATATTGGCACCCCAGGTGGCACATTCTCACTTTCACTGCCAATTTCTGCTTCCTCTGTCCCTGGAGCTCTCTGCATTCTATCACTTTGTCACAATGTATTTTTATCTTTATCTATTTTACCTTCCTGTCTGCGCCCCTACCTTTCTCTCTCTCTCTCTCTCTCTCTCTCTCTCTCTCTCTATTTATGTTGCTCTACATTCTGTTGTCCTTCAAGAGATAAAGTTAAAAACCAGAAGACACAGACACACAACGATACACATCAGTGGCCCAAAACGAACCATGCACCTGAACAGGGCGGGGGGGGTGCTGGGGGGTGTTAATTTATGTGCACATTATGAAAGTTTTTTTTTTTTTTTTTGGTTTGTTTTTTCAGATCAGCCTTTCAGACATAACAAAATGAAATAAAGACAATATTTACTCTAGACATTGATTAATTTGTCCTCCGGCTTGGAGATGTTTACAAACCGGTCACATAAGGAGCGCAGATTAGCTGTCATTAGTGCGTGTGTGTGTGTGTGTGTGTGTGTGCGTGTGTGTGTGTGTGCGTGTGTGTGTGTATATGTGTGTGTCTGTGTGTCGGTTTGTAGAATGATGATGAGGGCAATGGGATTAAGGATAAAAGTAGCATTGTAATTACCCAGAATGCTCTGGGGTGATGATTACCACTACGAGGAATTTCATGTGAATGATCCAAACAGGAAAGAGCAAAAAACAGAGCGAGAGAACGTGCGCGAGCTACAGTACAGTACAGTATGTAAGTCAAGCTATTAAATGCTGCATTGCATCCTGGGAGTGCCTTGGGAGGGAGACAGGATTCGGGTGCGTCTGCGGGGTGTCCAATATGAAGGCGGCTGAAAAACACAACCTTAAAGACACACACACACACACACAAACACAACCACACACACATAGAGATATTTTGTTCTAAATGAGCTGTGTTTTTCCTTTTGTGCTAAACACACTCTGATTCACAGTGTGTATTTCTCTCTCTCTCACACACACACACACACACACACACACACACACACACACACACACACACACATACACACGTTGTGTATCGGAAATGGACGTGAAAATGGTGTTGATGCTTTTAGACCAGATCTTGTGCAAGAGCAGTGATGTCAGAGAGAAAGGGGGGGGGCGGGTGAGGGGGGATATACAAGCGTGTCACCTGACACCTGAGTCCCGCGGCGCTGCTGCTAACTCTTCACGCGCGTGTGTGTGTGTGTTTGTGTGTGTGCTGGTTCAGCTGAGGTGAACACTACATGATCCTCCTCTGTAAGCTGTAAAACACTCTCCCTTTTATGATCTGCTCAGTTCAAGAGGTCAAACCAAACACCTGGGTTTTAAATCCATCTTTACAAACACGCTCTTTACATGCCACGTACAGTACAGTTTTCTACCCACGCTACGTAGCTGTGTAGCGTTTACCTCCAAAGCACATACACATTATCAAAGTGCTCAATACATCCAGCATCGATCCTATTCAAGATTAAGCCAATAATAGATTCAGATTCGTAACCCAGTTCCAGTCATTTCAAATCTTCCTCATTATTTTCGGTGCTTCATGCAGGTCAACCCTTTGCCCATTTGACCCCTCTGTAATGGCGACCTTGGTTTTTTTCACCTTGCTTCTTTTAAACTATACTTTGTATAACACGATTGTATTTTCACTGTGAATATTTCATGTTTTACGTATTATAATTTCTGACCAGAATATGTAGTCACACATTCAGCGCAGTGTTGCTGGATTCTGGAACCTTATTGGTCCGAAATCCTTCATAAATTTCCATACAGGTAGTCCCCGCTTTACGAACATTCGAGTTACAAATTTCTGCAGATACAGTAAGAAACAGACTGCGGTTCTACTTCCAGTTCAATCGCCGAAGTACTGTATGTCACTTGTATTAAAAAAAAATGCAGTGATGCTGCAGTGCACCAGATACCAATATTTACAAATATAGTGAATATTTTAAGTGAATGTATAAAATGTCTAAAGTCCGATATTGGACTACCCGTGTGTAGGGGTGCGGGAGAAATGAGTCGGCCTCACCGGTTTCAATGAATCAGTCCAGGAACACTTTGATAGAGAACGTCTGTCCTGTAAACCAGAAAATCCTCAGCGAAACAGAGTTCACAGTCCGAAACAGTGGAAAACAGCTCTAAGACAAAATGGTGTCCGGGATTCCCCATAGCGATTTAAAGTTTATCTCCTTAGGCGCGGTTATGGTTTTTGGCCACATGGTGGCAGTGTGAAAGGGGACAGAGATGTAGTCTAGCGAATTGGCATGCTTTACATTGTATATTTGTGTCAAAGGCATATAAGAGTCACTTTGTCAGACTTAAGAGCAAATCCGACTTAGGAACAAGTTTCCAGTTGAGAAATTTTGCTTCCGTTCCTGATCAGGAAACATCTTAAGAACAAAACTCTCGCATTTGTCTTTAGTCTCATCCACTCGGGCTCCGGCTGAGGAAGGAGCACTGATTGGCTCACCATGTCACACCTAGTAAAGCATCTAACCAATCATAGTCAAGACTGGATTCCTGTAATCAGTCATAACGCAGAAGGAGGGATTTTTCAAATTGAGGAAATATTTTGCCCATTTTTATCCATATGTCTGGATTGACTTGCAGGACAATTGAGTCACATCATGTTTTTTCATTAACCTGACTTTGTGCACAGGGACGTGGTCAGTGACAACTTGCTTTTGTTAGGTTAAACTATAACAAATATCCATACCTTAGTGTCTGAAAATTATATAGGTAGCATGCTGGTGTAGTGCTTAGCACCGTGGCCTTATACATCCAGGGTCCGGGTTCGATGTGTATGGAGTTTAAATGTTCTCCCTGTGCTTGGTGGGTTTCCTCTGGGTACACCAGTTTCCTCCCACAGGCCAAAGTCAAACCGATTAGACTGTATTAACTGATGGTCCCGAATTGCTCATAGTGTGTAAATGAGTGTGTGATGTGTACCCTGCTGCCCCCACAGCGCCCCCTGCCTTGTGCCAGAAGTTTCATGGGATAGGATCTCGGCTTTCTACGACGTTGTATAGGATAAGCAGGATAGTGTATATAGAGAGAGAGAGAATGAAAAAAAAAACTTGTGGTTTCTTCTGATGAGATTGAAAATCTTCACTTTTCCAGATCACAGATTAGCTTCTAATTAGAATGTAATTATAACATAAATATAAGCAGTTCTACAAAGCTTTCTACAAGGATTTAAAATTGGCACATTTCAGATCACTACTATAAGAGTAAAGTGGCATTAAGATCAGAGCTGTGTCAGATCTGACTATGTTCATCCATCCATTGGTCGAGCTGCCTATAATTATATTATAGATGATAATTATAAGGTGTTTGGCATAAGAGACTTCTAGCTGGATAAGACAAGGACTTTTCCCTGTAATTACGCGCCCATTGTGGTGCTTCGGCAGCCCGAGCAATCTGGACATCGCAAACCTGCCACGAGCATCTGAAGCATCAGCTTTTATTTTCTCACACTCTCTGCTCTCAGACAGTTTGGTGAGTTGGCTGACCATGGAGGTATTTGAAAAATGCTGAATCTGTTTAAAAAATAATAAAAATCATAAAAAAAAAAAGAAAAAAAATCCTGCATCAGATTCTCTTTCCTTCTCTCTTCCTTTCTGCTGCTCCGTGTCTACCGAAGTACAGCAAAGAGACGTCTGCTTTAATCAGGCCAAGGTGATTTATAACAGCAGAGTGCTCTATATAGACCCACACACACACATACACATACACATACACACACACACACATAGCGGCACACGCTCATATAGTTTTATAACCCCTCACAGCATATGATATCTTCTGCAGGTTTCTCGCCCACATTTCACATCTACATTAGACGCTATAGGACTCACGGTTCAGCGTTCCTGCATTTGTTTACATACATACACATATACAGTATATACATACACGCGCTCGTAGGCGCCCACGCGTTCACACAAAAAGTCCATATCGGGCGCGTACGAGTGACACAGTCTAATAGCCCCAGATAAATTTGCTCCAGTTTTTCTGCTAATAATAGATGTGTGGTGCAGAGGGATAAAGCGAATACACATGACGCGCACTCTGGCCTACAAACTCAAGTATCAATTTCCCGGACACATAAACACCAATTTTAGATAGCCGAGGTCTCCATCGCGCAGCCTGATCATTAGTACTCCAACCACATACGCTTATGAAGGTACAGCGACACCAGTACAGACAGGTTACAAGCTCAGGCTCGTTTAGTGACACTGTGAGATACGGGCCAATTCTGCCACCCTCGCTTTTTATTACTGACCACAGAGAGAAGCTTCTAGAGGGATTTGCTTTTCTCATTGCAGCATGATCTGTGCTAGTTAGCCCGGTCTCGGAGCCGCACGTCGGTTGATATGCGATGCGTGTTGGTGTGTAAGTGAGCGCTTAGTGTACTGAGGAATCGTTAGAGAGCAAGAGAGAGAATATATTAAATATCTGCTATGATTGTATCATGTAGCTCAGTGGGTGAGGCATTCGAGTGATAGCCGGAAGGTCCCTGGTTCAAACCCCACTACTATTGTGCCAAGCTACCACTGGTGGCCCCTTGAACGAGGCCCTTAACCCTCAACTGATCAGATGTATAAAGAGATAAAAATGTAAGTCGCGCTGGATAAGGGGATCCACCAAATACCACGAATATAATTGTATGTAAATAAATATAAATGTATATAACAATCATAAAAATAAAAATAAAAATTACAGAAATGATAAATAACCAAATCTGAAAAGTTCTAGAATGAAGCAAAATTATCTATGAATAAAAATTTGGAAGAAAAAAAAAAGTCAAGTTCTCACAAACTAATAATTTTTTTTTAATTATTATTATCAGTTGGTATTGGTGTAATTAAAAAATGGGAAATTCAAGAAAAATTATCAATTTAATAACATTATTGATTAAGGTTTAATATATCTGAATATGATTAATAATGCCTAATGGTTTAATAATGCATAATGCCTATTTAATAAGCCCTAAATGTACAATATTTAAAAATCTGTATAAATAGAATTTTGGTGGATAATGAAATGTGCAATGATGAATTTAATGATGCACTTTAAACAATTTGGAAAAATTATGTAAATTATTTAAAATGTATTAATGATTCATATCAATGTTTCCATACAGCCCTAATATTACCATTAGTGAAACCATTATGTCCATTACCGTTTAGGTTGCCCTTGTACCACCAGGGTAGCTCTGGACACTCAGGGTGTGGCTCCACAGGGCTTCTGTTGGTGAGCTGTGTTTCCTGGCACCAGGACGTTGGCAGAAGATCCTTTGTGTGCGCTATGGGTTGCAGGTTGGCACCTCCATTGATCAGATTTGTTTGTCTGGTGCATCCCATTGGTGCTTGATCGGATTGGGATCTGGGGGGTTTGGAGGCTTTGGGCTCTTTGCCTGCTGTGACCCTCGTCGTTTTGGTGCCTTTCTATCTTGGCCAGTGTTGGCTTTTTTTTCCTGTTGATTTGTGCTGCATGGTTGGTACAGTACATGTGCCTACACTCTTTCCGAGAAGTGACGTGAACCTACAGTATATAACATATATACTGTATCACTATAAAACCACTTTTTGTCCAATTTAGATTTTTAAAAACAACTACTTTTAAGTTGACATTACCGTATGTCATGTGGCATAGAATGTTTATTGGCATAAATTAATGTGTAATGAGACTTTAAGTGTACTGTACATTTCTGTAACGTCTGAATCGCAAATATAAATATCTCATATCAAAGATTCTAATATGCATTACGTACCGATGTAGTAAGAGTTACAGACATAACATTACCACGCAAACAATTTGTCACATGTCTTAGCTCTTATGTCAGCTCGGCATCAAAATGGTCAACAGGCATTATTAAGACAGCTGTCTTAATACCCTGATGGAAGCTCGTTGTAATAGTTTGGATATAGCCCTATGGGTCCTATGAACTCGGATCTAATGTAAAGCGTTAACAAAACTTTCCATAACAGGAGCATCGAACGATCTCGCGCTGTGAGATGATAAACAGGTCGATCTTAACGTCCCTGTTTTTGCTTCCGATTGATCAGAAGGATGTAAGGAATGAAAGAAAACACCAGGCTGAACCAAGCTGGGGGGGGGGGGGGGGGTCGAGTTGGAAAAGCGAGGTTGTCCGAAGCTAAGGGGCGATGCAGAGGAGGATGTGTGCTCCCAGGGGCGTGTTCTCAGGGCAGCAGCTGCTACTCCTAAAATAAGCCTCGCTTAAGATGTCTATAATTTCTACACCTCATAAATCATATGTATCTCATGTTGATTTCAATCGTCGACATACTTTGACCACGTAGCGCACGTGTCACGAATTATGTAGCAGCTATAACAGGCAGTATGTCCCATTCTTTTTCCAGCAAAGCAAACAAAGCATGCTGTATTAGGAATTTAATCCCAGTGTCATACAGTTAAGTCAACAATTATTTTTGTATTCATTACAAAATCGCATTTCATACGTTTTATACTTTCACAGCTCGATTTATTTATGAAACAAGATCATACAAGGTTTTTTCCTCCGCAGCCTCTCTTATTTCTCGCTCCAAAAGTTAACAAGACAAACAATATATTTTCAAAATTGTGCTTAAAAACTTTTTTAAAAATTATAGCTTTACTTTTCGACTGTTTCAAAGCTCTAAGACTGGAGACTCCTTCCATAAATGTTTAACAGAATACTAGTTCCAACTATAACTCATCTTTAATTATTTGTTTTATGTGACTCAACTGAGATACCATATAATCCCTGTCAAATGGCTGTTACGTTAGAAATGTTTTAGAATGAGTAAATTATGGCTGTTTTCAAACTAGGAATGATTGATTTGTACCATTGCCATGAATAATTGCTTCCCCTTCCTGGCTTAGAGACACTGAAGTGCCACTGAAGAAAAAGACAGACAGGAGGCAGAGTTGGAGGTAGCAGAGGTGAAGATGTTGAGCTTCTCTGTGGAAGTGACAAGGATAGATAGGATTAGAAATTAATCCATCAAAGGAACAACCCTGTTCGACATATTTAAAGGAGAGATTGTGAATATATCGGTAGAAGGATGCTGAGGTTGGAACTGCCAGCCAAGAGGTCTAGAGGAAGACCAAAGACGAGGTTTATGGACGCAGTGAGAGAGGACATGAACTAAGTTGGTATGAGGGAAGAGGATGGAGAGGACAGGGTGAGATGGAGGCAGATGATTCGCTGCGGCGACCATTGAAAGGGAACAGCTAAAGTCAACAAAGTGGAAGATTTTGTGAAAAAAATTGTCAAGAGCAACGCTTTCGCATGCCTTCATACTTTATCAGCTATAGCAGTGTAGATCAAAGGATCAGAGTGGTGTGTGCTACTGACATCAACGATTAGTAATTGCTGCTAAGACATGGCACCTACTCAAATCTACTTCTGTGCTCCATATTTCTTTCTTCTTGGCTTCCACATCTGATCCGATCCAGGCTCAGGAACCGAGCCCGACAACCTCTTCAAGCGGACTGGGGCACGGTTTCCGAACCTGGATCGACTCAGATATGGAAGCCAACAATAACTGAGCACGGAAGTAGATCGCTGTATAAACAGGATATCATCAGTGCAGCCGCCCTTCCAGAGTCTGGAACAATTGTGTTCTCATTGATCAAACTGAACCAGACTTTAGGGGCCAAGTATTCTCGGAGCTCCTCCCGAAAGTGTGTACGTTAATACTCTAGCTGAAATACATCTCAGATTTTTTTTCATATATTTATATATTTTTATACCTCAGACTCTTTCACCCCTTTTCCGCGCACGCAGTTTCAACTTCTATGTAAATGAGTTACTGCCGAGCCATGACCCTCCAGGGAGAACAGACCTGCTAGCCAGAGATTAGCAACAAACTATGAGGTCACATTAGGGAGAAAATCTGATTAGCTTGTTTAAGTCAGCCTCAGCCAATAGAAAAATGAAAATGCTTAAATATCTGAAGTTTAAAATGAATTAAACTAATTATTGCTTGATGCATCTGGCATACTTTGATACACTTACCGCCTTGGTCCCGAACTACTACATGCATGACGTGTCTGAAGTTCTCTCTTATCAGGAAAAGAGCATATTTAAGCCCTTTTGGCCAGGTGACCCGAGTCACGTAGTTCACATACATCAAAAGAACAAAAGATAATTAACGTGTAAGTCATATAGAGACCCGGAGTCAGACAGATGATAGGAAGGAAATTAGGATTTTCCCGTTAGACAAAGTGAGCCATTTGTATGAATATTCATCCATACTGTACCATATAAGGAAAGAGGGAGTTGTTTTATGGACATAGAAGCATATGAAAGTTCACACAATATCGGAAAACCTTACAGGATAAAAACAGGCTTCGTTAGCTTCAATCACGTTTTTGTTCTTTATTTGGAGACGCGTCTCAATGCTGAAACATGACTACAGAGTGAATTTTGCATTGCCATTTAAATAGAAACCTTGCAGTGACAATATTGTCAAACCTGCCGTTATGGAAAGTTGAACATCTTTATGCCCAATCAGAGGCGATCATTCAACAGCGCTACGATATAAGCCGGTGGAAAAGATGGAGCGACCAAGAGAGCACTCAATCCAGAAACTAGGTCTCTTTTTTTGGACTATTTGACGAAACCAGGCCACCAGACCCATTTAAATGCTCATCATTTGCAGATGGAACGTATCTCTCCCTCCATTCGAATGAGATCGATTTATTCCAGCACTTGCTGTCTCCATGCCTGCATTCCTCTTTTAAGCTCAGGGAGGCCTTTTTTTTTTTTTTGGGACAATTAAACGTACTGTATCCCAGAACCAGGAAAATTTGATGCTGTTGTTTTTTGGTCAAATTTTATAAAAGAGAAAAAAAAAAAGATGCAGAAAATTTGAGCCAGCAAAAGAAAAGAAGGTTTTTGTATCTATATTTCATTTCACTCCACCTGTACAAGGGAGTAGCACCGATATTAATTTTATTGCTTCGTAAACCGATGGAAGGGTTATTTCAAGCCACGTTCAAAGAAATAAATAAAAAAAATAAGCAACAGCTGAAATGTCCACAGCATGTCCACAGCAGTGATGGAGACATACACAGAGCCAGTATAGAGGCTCCCGGGGACAGGCATGTAAAAGGAAATGAATTTAGCAATTAGCTGCAATCAATAGCGTGCAGAGAGTTAAATAAGGTTAGTGTCAGAAACAGCGCAGAGCTGGAACCAGTCAGGCGAACGCGCGCCAGCCAATCAGCACGCACGCTTTCCCTGTTGCCAGGCAGATCCATGGATGTAGCAACCAATCGTGGGATGCGAGTGCTAGGGATGAACCTGGGAGGTAAAATAAGAAGTAAAGCAAGGTATTGTTAATGTAAAAAAAAAAAAAAAGAAGAAGAAGAAGAAGAAAAGAAAGGCCACACAATAGATTGGTGATATAAGACAGATAGAAGACGGGAGAATTAAGTGGGTCATGTTGTCAGAGGGGGAAAAAAAACAAGGCTTGGATTTGGAGAGGTTGCAGCAGGGGGCCAGGGGGTCATCAGCTGCATCCTGTGTGATAGCCTTTGTTTGCTTGTGGGTAATTACAGCCTGGTGGCTGACGACACACTGTGTTCACACGCGCAGACACGCATACGCAAACACCCACATGCCCCTTCTGGCCAGATCTGTTCAGTATTCATGGGGAGCGCGATGAGAGACAGCATAAGACTGTTACGAGCACCAAGGTGCGAAGAGAAAAAAAGAGAGAACGGCAAAGAAGAGAAGAGAAAGAAAGGGGGAGGGCGGTGCGTCAAAGCTTTATGACCATCTGAATTGCAGCTCTTATTCGGAGAATAACATCAGCAATGCCATGCATATATAATCATCGTCATTTCCTAAAGAGGTCCTCCTGTTCCCTGAGAAGAAGAAATACCAGACGCTTCTCTCTTTCTCTCTCTTTCTCTCTTTCGATTTCACCCTTTCTATGTGCATTCGCCGGGCACTTTAATAGGAACACCTGGATAACACACTTGCATATTCACGCAGTTATCCAAACAGCCGCAGTACGAAGCATTGAAACAACAGACATCGTTACCGTATGCGGCACGCGTCTTGGTGACAAGTGAGATTTTTATTTTTTTTTTACTTTATAGCACAGTGAAAAACCTATAGTGAGGTCAGACTCATTAAACCTGATAGAAAGATGACACTCTTTATATAAATAATCACTCGTTACACCCATGGTGAGCAGAAACGCATGTTCGAATGTAATACATTTTGAGACGGCTGGGCTACACTAGAAAAAGGCCACATCAGGGTCCACTCCTGTCAGCCACAAACAGGAAATTGACCCTGACAGTCGGCACAAACTCACCAGAACTGGACCGTAAGCTTGAAACATGCTGTTTCAGTCAGTGCATGAAAATGTTATTTTTTTTTTTTCTACACCTAATTCATGCTAAATATAGTTCTATAATACTATACACTGTATACAGTATACATGGCTAATCTGATTAGTACTGTAGGAATGTGGGGCGGCATCAAAGAATAAATCATCTACAGCGCACATCTGATCTGTGGGTGCACAAAGCCGTGATTCATGTCATGTTTGTTTGTTTTTTTCCCCCTTGAGATGTGAATAAATGTGAAATAGCTGGGATGCTGGTACATACTGTAACTCCTCTTTCCTTTCTCTCTCTTTTTTTTTTTGCAGGGCCGCTGCTCCAGAGAGAACTGTAAGTATCTGCATCCTCCGCCCCACCTAAAGACGCAGCTCGAGATCAATGGAAGAAATAACTTGATCCAGCAGAAGAATATGGCCATGCTGGCCCAACAGATGCAGCTGGCCAACGCCATGATGCCTGGCACACAACTGCAACCTGTGGTAAGATGTGTCACCACACACACACACACACACACACACACACACACACCTACACACCTAGGGTTATTCATTCATTTATTTATTTATTTATTTATACCACACTGCCGTAAGTCGTGTTTGATTACCATCATCTAACAGTTTGCAATTTTATTTCTTTATTTTTTTTTTTTTTTAAATATTGGCGCCCCTGTCCATATAGTTTTGTGTCCTGGGTTCCGAATTGTGGCAGAGCACCATTACACTGAGCGCTCCAGCTACTTCCATGACGACCCGCTCGTATTATCTAGAATTACCGTATTGCTTGATGAACGTCACAGCTAAATGAGATTAAAGGAATAATCCGACACCAGCTATCTCTAGCAGACTGAGGTCCAGTAAGTAGGTCTACACTGGACCACAAAAATCATATTTCACAAGGGATGATGCAAGACAGTAGCCTGGATAAAAGCAAGTTTTAGATTATCGTTCCATTAAGGCCATAGGTTCAGTATAATAACTAATATGTTCAAAAGGAGTTTTAGACAAAACAGTTATCTGATGCATTACAGTTTAAAACAATACTTTTAGGCTTTATGTCATTTTATGTTTAAAATGTCAAAAAAAAATTATAAATATCAAGCCTGAAAAATACATAGAAGCTATACCAGTTTATTATAAGTAATTAAAAAAAAAAAAACATTATATAAAGTAGCTCTGGGTTTTCAGAGGCATAAGATTACTAAGTATTTATTTTATTATTCCACTTCAGTCTGTATTTCATGTAATTGTTCTTTATTAGTAGTTTCATTAGTGGAAGTTTTATTGTCCAGTGCACAGTAAAGAAACATGTTCGACCCCATACAATAAAATTCTTTCTTTGCTTTGAGCAAACACGTCCGCCTCTGGGAGGCGCCACGCCTCAAGCCATCCAACATGCAAACTTGTTGCTTTTACTCCACTACATCCTACAACAAATATCTATACTTTCTACTTCACTACATTTGTGCATAGCAATGTGCACAGTAATGTGTAACCTTTGACGCAGTGATATCACCACCTGCTGAATGTTATTCATAATTTGTGCTATTTGCCTTCCTTGCCGAGTCATGTAGAAGGTGTTTGAAATCAATAGTTGATTTTCAGAAATTGACGAAAGCAGCAAGCTGAGAGAGAGAGAAAGAGAGAGACTTGGTTAGTATGAATTAAAACGTATCAATACAAGCTCAGTATTTTTGATATTTAAGTACAAGTACAAATGTAAATGGAGAACTTGCAGAATATTTTCATCCTATTTCTGGGGTGGTTCTACTGTTACTTAAGTACAGGATTTGTGTACTTTGGCCACCACTGTATATTATAATCAATATGGATAGCGAAATAACCTGTTGAGGACTTCTATAATAAATAATGAACTGTAGATATATAACGCCTTATAAATGCATTTATGACAAATTCCATTTTCTCCTGTAGTCATAAAGAGGTACAGTATTATCATAAGCCCTTACAGTACTGTGTAGTTCTGGAGTTGATCATAAAATCCCTGATTCAATATTAACAATTGATAATGAATCATAAAGATACATATGCATGAACTGTAATGTAATAATCATAATGTATAATGCTTAGATCGCACTGAGTTGCAATTTGTAGTATAATACAGTATGAACTTACTGTGACCTTTACAGAAAGTTTACGACATTTTAGGTAAAACCTGATAACACTTGTTTTTATGAAAAGAAAAAATTTCTGACACGAAAATAAATTGGAAAGGAGTAACCTCTGTCCCAGAATTTTCCCCAACCCAGCTCTGAGAATGTTCTGTTATGGTGTGGCACATGGACAGAATCTTTGTGTGGGAGTTACTGCGAATAGATCAGGATGCCTGAAAGAGCTCAGCAAAGCTGGCATGTGTGGAAATGTCAGCTTTTAGAGATCTGAAGGAAAACACTAGAGTTGAGTTCCATTGGCTGACGGGGTGAAGCCCAGTTCCAAACAAGGCATCATCTGTGCAAGAGGTGAAAAAAAAAACTGCTAAAATCGAAGTACCAGACTGAGCGTCTGTTTCAGGTCTGTCCAGGCAACTTCAATTAAGCCTTACCACAAAGTGTGTATATAATACGCACTGGAGCTAGTCACAGATATCCGCTGCTTTCGTTCTCCATTGGCGCAAGTTTTTTTTTTTTTTTCTTTTTGTCTACTGTATAATTCTGCCTAGCTCGCCAAGCTCCCGGCCTGCCTCTTGACTTTCACTCTTCATTACCACCCCATCCCTTGCATCCATCTCCAACATCAGCCCTGCCTCCAAGTTCTGCGGGCTTTTGAAGCCTCCATGCCTTCCTCAAGAGGCCGTGCCCTTGCATCTACCGCCAACTCCAAAACCTCAGCTGCCAGTTTTCCATCATTTTCATCGATGCTGCTTTTGAAGCGCTTTTGGTGGCTTGGAAACCACTTAGCAGGGCTCACAATATGAAACCTTTTACAATAAGGGCTCTGTTCCGCTTTCCTGTTCTACACAAATGGTTACAGGTTATCCTGATTACAGGAAATGGGTTGGCCTGAACTGAAACAGGAGTCTTGCCAAAAAAAATTTCACACTACTTTCACACTTGAGTCCACACCCATGACCTCGGGCTTGTTTTTTTTATTTTTTTTGGGGGGCGGGGGGGGGGGGGGGAGCAGCTTACAATGACAGGTTTCCAAAAATCAATTAGGTGACACATTAGGTGAGCGTGTTAGGCATGAACATGTTCATTATTTTATTATTATTATTATTATTATTATTATTATTCATGATTATCGAGAACTGGTGGGTCAGTACGTTTCTCACCTGCTACTGTTTGCGGAAGGCCTGGGTTTGATTCCCAGCTGCTGGTCCCAAGCCCGTGTCTGGTGTAAAAACTGTGCCAGGTTGTGTGTGGATTGGATGATCCATTGTAGCAAACACTTTATGGGAACACCAACAGCAGCATTACTGTTGTACTAGATGGCGTTGTGTCAATTTCAAAGAGAAAGACCACCAGTTTCTGTGTAGCTGATTCAGAATGTGAAATAAGCTATAAATCTTTACTTTTCCACCTATGTAACCAATATTTAGCTTAAAAGCTTTAACAAGCACCTTTAAGGTCCCTGTGTTCTCAGCAATAGCTTTTCAATCCTCCCTCTTACTCCAGGTCGACTTTATTCAGATATATTACAAAAGTATATGGTTTATAAAAGAAAGTTTATAAAGTTTTTTTTTAAGTTTATAAAAAATGTATAATAAAAATCTAGTGATTATTAGATTGATTAAATTATAAAAAAATAAATAAAAAATTGGTTTAAATATGTTAGAAAAAAAAACTTCATGTTACATTTTACCTGACCTCACAATTTGATTTTTTAAAAATCAATGTCAAACATTAGAAATAATTTTAAAATGCATTTTTACTTTTATTTATTATAATTAAATAATAAATAATGAATCAGATATACACCTCTCTGTCTAAAAGATCATACCATGCATTTGTAATTAAATCGGTTTTTTTTTTTTTTTTTTTTTGCTTTGTTTCATAGCCTAAAAGACAAAAATCTGGAATTATGAGAATTTTCAAAGGGTGGAAAGATGTTGTAGAATTTCGTTAGCTGAAACTCATCAAACTGATCTCAACCCTCTTCTAATTAGCTAAAGTTCTGCTCAAAGAAATTGTGATAGAATATCTTAACCTGAAGTTTAAAATCCTGGAACCAATTTTACTTATATAAAAAGAATAAGGGCTCGAGACGCTCCAGGAAACGGGCCCAAAAAATAGTTTTGTAAAAGCGGCCTTAATTGCAGATTTGGCCCATTTCAGCTCAGGCACAGCAAGCGTCCCTCTGGACTGTTCTTTCTCTCCTTGCTGGTAAATTAATGCAGGTTCCTCTGTCATGTTTCTCATTTAGCATTTCTCTCTCTTTCCCTCTCTATCCAGTCCTGAAGCGTAATGACCGATCAATCTCGGATTGATTGACTGACAGGCAAAATCTTGCTAGCGTAAAGCAGTAAAAGACACGTTTCTCCCTTTAATGGTTATGTAAGCAGCGTTATTTTCATTAGTGTTATATAAAGAGTCTTGTGGCAGTGTGAAGTTAAACTTCACAGCGCAGAGTGTGGGCAGCTTTTAATGCTGATGTTATTCAGTATGTTAGCGGTGTGCAAATTGGTCCTGGAGATCTGACTCACCTAAGAGGGAAGAAAGATAGTGCTGATTAAATATACACTCTAAATCTCAGGTATTGAGCGTGAATCTCAGCCTGTCTTTATAAACCAGGCTTGGACAAACATTAGAGTGTGACAGCTTAAAGATGCATTAGCAGTATTTCTGAAAAGGAGTTTAAAAAAAAATCTGTAACAATTAAGTAGCTGGGTTAAAAACCAATTTTCTGTTTTTGTTTTTGTTGTTGTTGTTGTTGTTGTTTTTGTTCTATTATTCGAAACCTAGCAGTTTATAAAAAGAGCCAAGAGTACCTTCACTGTCCTGTTTTTCTTTATAATGAGCTCTCATGAGCTTTTAAGGTGTTCATATTGTTAGCATCATTAGTTAGCGAGAATGACATGTTTTTTTTTTTTTGTTTTGTTTTTATTAAGATGGTTCTTAGAAAACATGTCCATATCTTGTTTTCTAAAATAAAAAGTAAATAAAAAAAATTAAATGTGTCTTCTTGATTAGTTATGGAAAAACAATTGTGTGGAAAAAAAGAGCTAGTCACTGTTCTTCCACTAGGGGCAAAATAGAGCAATAACTCAAGGAACTTTTTTTTCTACTGTTCCCGTTAAGGGGTCGCCGGAGCGGACCGTCCGATCCGCACACGACTTTGCCCAGGTTTTTATGCCAGATGCCCTTCCTGATGCAAACCTCCCATTTTTCGAACAACACTGCATGGTAGGACGCGAGCCAGGATCCTCAGAACCCAAAATCAACGACCTAGAGCCTAAGCTTCCTGAGCCACCACTCCCCCCAAAGACGTTATCTTACATACAGTACAGACCAAAAGTTTGGACACCCCTTCTCATTCAGCGAGTTTTCTTTCTTGTGTTCTTTCTTGTGTTCTTTAGCCCAAACGCGTCTCTTCTGCTTGTTGCCTGTCCTTAGCAGTGGTTTCCTAGCGGATCTTCTACCATGAAGGCCTGATTCACACAGTCTCCTCTTAACAGTTGTTCTAGAGACGTGTCTGCTGCTAGAACTCTGTGTGGCATTGACCTGCTCTCTGATCTGAGCTGCTGTTAACCTGCGATTTCTGAGGCTGGTGACTCGGATGAACTTATCCTCCGCAGCAGAGGTGACTCTCGGTCATCCTTTCCTGAGCCGGTCCGCATGTGAGCCAGTTTCTTTGTAGCGCTTGATGGTTTTTGTGACTGCACTTGGGGACACTTTCAAAGTTTTCCCAATTTTTCGGACTGACTGACCTTCATTTCTTAAAGTAATGATGGAAACTCGTTTTTTTCTTCACTTAGCTGCTTTTTTCTTGCCATAATACAAATTCAATCTCTTTGAATGAGAAGGGATGTCCAAACTTTTGGTCTGTACTGTAGTACAGATATATAGTATTTGTTACCCCATAGGCTTGGAGTGTGTTATTCACGTTATCAAATTAGTGTCTTATTCACATACTGTATAACCCAGCGATTTTCTTAGGAGGCAAGCTTGTTCTTGTTATCACTCACTTACACTGTGATAAACACACCAGCATTTCTTTATATCTCTAAGTTTATCAGTTTACGAGAAACCATAAACTCATCTCAACTGCAGACCTTCCCAAAGTTGGAAACTTTACAAATCGTTGCGATCAAAAGGACGCGTTGAAACCTGTGACCCTTCATAAGCCTTAAACAAAAATGTCCAATGTCCAATCAAATCTTACTGTTTTTTTTTCTTGTTGTTTGCATGAAACCTATAAAAAAAAAAATTTTTTTTTTAAAGAAATTCCACAGAAACAGATTCTCTTACCAAATGTAAGTAAACAGTGTGTGTCCGGAGACGCTGTTTGTTTACAGCGACTCTCTATCTCCATACAGGGACAAAATAGTCATGAAAGGAATCCCAGGCCTTATTGGCTCTTATCACATGAGAGGATAAGCGAGAAAAGAGAAAGACGAGACAGCAGGGAGGAAAGAAAGGAAGACAGATCTTCCAGTAACAGAGCTCAGGATCTCTTCTTCTTCATCACAGAACGAGAGAGAGAGAGAGAGAAAGAAGAAAGGGTGAGATAGATCGACGGGGAAAGATACGCGTGGCATGAAAAAGGAGCGGGACACAGTGTAGAGGTGGATGAGCGCATGAGAAGAAAGAACCCAAACACAAAGGCTCGGGAGATAAAGATCAGCGACAAGCATCTCATCTTCACTTTCCCACTTTTATTTCCCGGCTTCCATTTATTCATTTGACAGACAATTTTTATATATATATATATATATATATATATATATATATATATATACACTCAAAGTGGTGTATAAATGCACGCACGTAGCTGAAGGTTAAGGGTCTTCCTCAGGGACTCAACAGTGGCACTCGGGTCCTCCGGGGACGTCTGAGATCGGTTGATCTAATTAGGTCTCGCTAATGGCCTCAATCTCAAAGATGTCCTGGATTACCGAGTGTCATTTCTGCGGAGCTCTGAAAGCGGAGCCGTCACCCCGACACGAACGTTAGCGCGCCGCCTGCGCCGGCTAACGAGAGCGATATGGAAGCGCCACATACTGTAAACAACATTTTATCACTTCCTGGGCTTCTGCCTTAAATACTGAGACGACACAAACATAAATATGGCATGCAACTGGATTATCATAGCAACTTGAGAGGAGAGGTTAAATGTCAGATGTAGTTCATAGAACCGAATATCGCATGTGTTCTGCGCTTTAAAGTCTATTTCCTGTAAATAACATCTGTTTTTTATTGACCATGACTCTCCTCGCCTTTTCTTTTCGCACGTCTTCTGTGAGAAGAAATATCATGACAACCTCAGCATTTACAGTACAAACTGAATCCTACAGCAAAATCCTTTTTTTTTTTTTTTTGCACCTTGTGTAAATGCCTGACCTTTATGAAACATTAATGTTTGTACCATTTTTTTTTTTTATTATTCTTTAAAAAACATGACCCAAAAACAAACCAGAGGTTTTTCAGTTGAAGCAGTTGGAACGATAAAATAATAAGTGGTATATCTTTATATGAAAAGCATCCAGGTGTGCATTTCCATTAAAATAATTAGCCTTCTGTAAAATGTCAGAATTCTCCAGATTTTCATAATTACCAAAGTTCCCACATGACCAAACACAAGGAACAAACTATTATGTTCAGTAGAATTCACTAACGAGAACTGTTAGACTGATCAACTTCGAGACAAGTTATTACTTGCTATTCAGGAAAGCACTGTCTGAACCTGAACAGGTTTCTTATTTTTCTCTTTTAAGGTATATAAATAAATTATCATATGCACCTAAAATCTGATCATCATATTCGCACACCATCTGCTTAATTTTTTTCTCAAGTTATGACACCCACCACCAATTTCATTCCAGTGCTAGCATATGTATGCTGTGATTAATATACAGTACACTGCCTGCTATTCAATAAGTTAGTATCATCCTCTAGGCCTTATACATGTGTAAAACTTTTATAATTGGGATTGTTTCAAAAAGTTTTTTTTTTACTTTATTCACTTCTAAATGAGTTTGTTCTGAGAAATTGTTATTCCAGAAATCCGGAAACGCCTCTAGTCCAGATAGGGACCATGGAGGCCATAGGTGACCATCGTATTTAGGCTAAGGCTCTACAGGTTACTGGTTTGTGGAACTGAGGATTCTGCATGCAGTGCTGGTCCCAAGCCCGGATAAAATGGGAGGGTTGCGTCAGGAATGCTGTAAACCTGTGCCGAGTTGTGTGCGGATCAGACGGCGACCTCTTGACTGGAGCAGCCGAAAGAAAGTAGTAGTATTTATTCCCATTTTTACAACTGTGGTAGGACCTCCGGTCAAAGTTCACACACTACAGCAACTTGAGAACGCCAATTAGTCTAATTAGCATGTCTTTATGCAAACTCCGCGCACATAGAACCCGAGGCATCGAACCTGGACCCTGGAGGTGCAAGGGGAAAGTGATACCCATTACATCACCGTGCTGTATTCAGAAATACTTCTCAGCAGGTCTTACAGTCCATCGGTGCTGCATCCCCTTCCAAGTGCTTTTGTTTTTCGTTTTTTTGGGCCAGTCTCTGCCCCTCTGTCTCATCACCTTTATGTTATTGAATAGTTACTTACCATGTAAATGTGAATATAAAAATGTTCCATGTAAATGTAAATATTTTCATGTAAATATTTTAAGCCAAATATCCTTTTATTCTCTATTCAATGTTTGCAAAATTATGCATGTATGACTCCGTATGCAAAGTAGACCCAGAGTTTATGCTCTTTCAACCTGCCCTAAATAACCACGTTACATTATCATTATATCAATTCTCATCTAGCGGTTTTTCAAGAGTTTTGTTTCGCTTAATACCTGTAATTAATGTACTGTACTCATGGATTTTAACAGGAAAACTCCTTAACCGTTTTACATCACAACATATTACATTACCTCACTAAGTAAAAAGCAATGGAATAATAATACTTTTCATTTTTTACTATTCCTTTGAACAACAATAACAAAAATATATGTTTATTTATATATGGTTTTTGAATCCAGTATTGGCCTCTTCCAAATGGTTGAGATGTCACTTCGTGGTATCAGTATATTTGAACATATATAAAAGGGATGCTATGACGCAATTCAAACCATTCATTATTGTTTTTTTTTTTTATTAGCAGTAATAATACAGCAGAAGTAAAGATTCACACTGTTGTGTACTTATATGAGCTGTAATTACAGAAATATTCACAGACTTTATAAATCATGTGATCAGATCAGATCGAGACATTCTCAATATGTATGCTAATCTCAGGATATTTTTATGTCCCATTGCAGCCAATGTTCTCTGTCACGCCCAGCCTGGCCACCAACGCCACAGCACTGGTTAACCCATATCTGGGCCCTGTGTCTCCGGGCCTGGTGCCCACTGAGATCCTGCCCAGTGCACCCGTACTAATGACCAGCACCCCTAATGTCCCTGTGCCCGCTGCAGCCGCTGCTGCCGCCCAGAAGCTCATGAGGACAGATCGGCTGGAGGTGAGTACGGTTCCATTTCAATTTACAGAAAACCTAAATAGTGCTCTTAAAATTTTACATCAACCAGAGTTGACGACTGAAACTAAATTTTGGCCAATGTAAAAATCGAAAAACGACAAAAAGCAGGGCATTTTTGGCCCTTATGATTTTGGTTTGTACATGCAAACTTGAGATGCATCAAAATTTATAAACACAACTTAAAAACTAAATTTTGTGTAATAGGTTTCCTTTAAATCAAACTATAAAATTGTTATATACAAAGCCTTAGAGAAATATCATTTATAAAAGCTACCGAACTTTTCATTTGATTCAGCTCTGGGTATCCTAAAACGTTCTACAATATGGAGAATTCTCCTGTTTTTATTGAGGCTATTTCACTTCAAAAAGAAAAGAACTGAAAATCAGTACCCAGGTAAGGAACATGTTAATCAGAGAAGCAAACAAGAGGATAAAGGTAACTCTGTTGAAGCAGGAGAAATCCACCTCCCAGACGGATTAAACTGTTCACAGATCAGCCATATCCCAGAGAATCCTCAAAGCTGGGTTTTATAGAGGAGCTGGTTCGGATTCTGTCAGAAGACATGTTGGAGACTCTGCAAAAATGTTGAAAAAAGTTCTTTCCCACACTAAAGCATGGTGGTGGAAGCATCATGTAGACATTCTAACTACAGTATCTTTGTTTGCTTGTCTTTACCCTGTTGACTTCTGCTTGACAGATTCCTCTTGGATGTGCTATATTCTTATCATATTCACTAACCTGTAGGATGTTTACAATTTGGAGTATTTTCTTTTTTAATAACCAAGCCCAGAGTGACAGTTTCCAAGAACTTTATCCAAGACTTCATCATGCAAATTATTTCAGTATCTTCATGAAAAAAAGAGAAAAAAAAACATTGTAACCCTTTAGACACATATAGCTTTACATTAAAGGTCCCATATTTTACTATTACTTTAACATAGTAACATAAGTCTCAGATGTCCCTCAAAATATATTGTTTAATGCTCCAGCACAAAAAAAAAAAAAAACTTTTTTTCATGCCTCAATCTCCCTCTGTTTCAAATGAGCTACTGTTGAGCCACACCCCTTTAGAGAACTGCAGAGCTGAGCAACAAGCTGGGGGAGGGTTTCTCTCATGTGAGATCACATTGGGGGAAAATCTATTTGACTTGTTTTAATGCAGAAATTGAAAAAGAACCAAAAGGAAATTTTGGAAAATTATTTTAAAATGATGTTTGCACAAAAGATGCCCTTAATACGGTGGCCGTGAAGTGCAAAACAAAATAACAAAACAGAAAACTAAATAAAATTCAAAAACAAAATAACAAAACCCAAAACAAAATAACAAAACCCAAAACAAAATAACAAAAACAAAATAACAAAACCCAAAACAAAATAACAAAACCCAAAACAAAATAACAAATTCAAAAACAAAATATTAAAACACAGGGACATAACCAGGATTTAATTCACAACCATGTAAGCATGTTGATTCTTACCGCTGAACATCTGTCAGTCAAATATATACAGGAAGTACTGCAGTCTTAATAGATGTATTTTCTTTGAAGGATTTTTTTTTTTTTGTATTTTATGATATTGTATTTTATTTTAAGTTGTGTTAAATGTGCTTTAAAAATAAATTTGACTTCACTTGATGGTACTTCTAGTATGTTTTGAGTGACAGATGTCTCTTCCAATCAGTGCTAAGAATTTAATTTAATTCGAGAACTATACCTACTTTTTCCGGTTTGACTGAATCGTCGTTGTGTTTTCTCGTTCGGTATTTTGTTTCTGGTTATGTCGTTGCGTTTTCTGATTTGTTGTATTGTTTTTGATTTTGTTATCTTGTTTTGATTTTGTTATGTTGTTTTGGAATTTATTTTGTTTTCGGTTTTGTTATTTTGTTTTTTAGTTTGTTATTTTGATTTTGGGTTTGTTATTTTGTTTTGCACTTCTCGGCCACCGTACCTTAATGATATTATGCGTTCAACTAATAATCAATTTGTTCAACTAACAATGCGTTTTATTGTATATTAGGAAAAATATATATTAGGGACTATTTTGCATAACTTGAATTATTTATAATAATTATATTATAATATAATTATAATTATATTAGATAGTTAGAGTTTATAACATTATTGCAGGTTTGGTAAAAACGGCAAAAGTAATCCATTTGCTCTCTATCAACGGCTTACACTGTATGACTAATAAAAAAAAAAGGCGTGAAAGCCCAGCTTTCAAAATATCAATTAAAACTGTAGTCATTACCAGTGTGAAAATAAGGCCTGCTAGGCAAACCGAGATTATTCCCATGACTCATAGTTGCATGACTCTTATGCTCTGCTTGTTTATTAGCAGCTGTAGCTGGAGATAGGTAATTAGGCGCATCACGCGTGCTGTTTCGTTGCTGCCACTTGGTTATCTGAAACGTTCCTCCAAGCATCACGCTTTCTTTTCAAAACACCTCAACCCGTTCGACTAGCACTCATCATCTCTAATATTAGGCAAGGACAAAAAAAAAAAATCAAAGCCTCTGATGTATTGTTCCAACAGTTCCTGTTTGTTCGCTTTAATTATGCATTATGGCACTCATTTGTTGGACAGATCATATTTCATTAGCATAAATTCTTTATTAAACGCACTCGAGCAAACAGAGGAAGGATGATACACGGATTTCATGTCAGCTCCTAACCTGATGTCTGACGCTTTCCGAGGTTACGAAACGCTGAGAAAACGAGACGCTCATTATTCTTTGAACAGTCGTCATGTAGATAGCTCGGAAACGCATCGCTAATTCCACCCACTGCTGTTTGCCCATAATTATTAATTGGACAGCAAGTCAATCCCGTGCATAATTCATGCGCTGAGAGGAGATCGCCGTCAGCAAAAAAAACGGCAGAGGATGCCATTGGGAAGTGGGCGAGAAAACGTGGATTAGAGCATGCTAATTAGTGCTAAAAAGTTATACAAGTCTCCGCTGGCCAACAACGGAATTAGCCATGTAAGGAGCTTGAATGTGGGTTCGATTTGGAAATAAAATATATTAGGATGAACCAAGACAGTCCGGATCGATCCCTCGAAGTCATCACGAAGTTAAATTGCTGCTAATTCTACGGAGAATCGTACATCATTATTCAGTTTATAAATACAGCATTTGGAATCCCATGCCGCCCAATCGACTCCAGCGGATATCATTTTCAAAATGGATATCGTCCGAACGAGACTCCGCGGTGCCACGTTCAGCTGCGTCTGAGTGCACCCGAGTCAACAAGGAAACATCTCCATTCCAGGCCATGACGAGAACCTGCGAAAATATCCACCCTGTAGAAAAGAAGAACCATTTTAGCTGCCAGCGTGTCACTTAAATATTGCGGCAATTCTTTTTTTTTTTTTTTTCTTTTTTCAATTATCTTCCATTCTCAAAACAGCAAGTCAATATTGCTTGTACTGTTCTTTTGATAGAACTGAAGTAATCGCTCAATTTTGTTGCTGAGGAGACAGCGTGCTTATCTGTTTGTTTTTTTTTCAACGCCAAATGAAATCTCAATTTAGCAATGCCATTGAAAACGTTGTAGGATTCTCTTCCATCTCTGTGCTTAACCACATTTCAAACATTTATCTATCTACAATAAACACAACAGCTAATAGAAATTTTTTGCAACTCATGCCATTTTGAGTCAAGGCTATAAGTGGGGGAAAGGGGGGGGGTTGTAAAGATTTATCCTAACTTAACTTCTTTAATATTAAACCATTTTGTTTCGGAGTATTTCAGGTATGTTTTATTGCATTGGCAGATTAATTTGTTTCTTTTATATATGTGAATCGTCATATAAAGTCAGGTATTAAGCTATGCAGGTTAGTTTTGCACAAAACAAAGGACAAAACTAAGCAGAGTGGGTGAAAGGTGCCAAATTGTACATTTTACAAAAAAAGAAAGAAAGAAATTGCTTTAAAAACTGATCTTCTTGATCCTGAGCAGAATTGAGAATTTTTTTCTTTCTAAATATTGTTTTAAAGCACTTTAATGAACACTATTAAGGCTGGTTACTCCAGTTGTGACAGAAAAACTGGCTTTTACTTTTCACTCTCTCTCTCTCTCTCGCTCTCTCTCTCTTTCTGCTGGTGAAGATATTTTTCAGGGTGGCAGAGAAATCCTGATGTCAAGATGAGGCTGAGGGTTCCCTCTTTCTTAATATGTCACAGAATCCTGTTTTAAATATTCCAAAAATAGAGTTTCTGCAGGCACGGTGGTGCAGTGGTTAGCACTGTCGCCTTGCACCGCCAGGGTCCGGGTTCGATCCCCGGCCAGGTTCGATTCCCGTCTCTGTGTGCATGGATGTTCTCCCCGTCCTTGGTGGGTTTCCTCCGAGTACTCCGGTTTCCTCCCACAGTCCAAAGACATGTAGGTTAGGCTAATTTGCATTCCCAAACTGCCTGTAGTATGTGAATGAGTGAGTGTGTGTGTGTGTGTGTGTGTCTGTGCCCTGTGATGGATTGGCACCCTGTCCAGGGTGTACCCTGCCATGTGCCCGAAGTCTCCTGGGATAGGCTCCAAGCCCCCCTGTGACCCTGAATACAGGACTAAGTGCTATAGATGATGATGAGTGAGAGAGTTTCTGCAGTTTTTTTTTTTCTTTTTTCAAGGCCCTCTTCTTAAACAAACTCGCACTGGCCACATCTCAGGAACCGGACATGAAGTGATAAAATGACACGATAAAGTAACATAAAAGATCTTATTGAAGCAGGAATCTTGAAACAGACATAACTTAAATCACCTAAAATGAGACGTTAAGCCTGATTTGGCGTGACAGGTCAGATATTTATAGAAAGAAGCTGCCAATGCAAGATGGTAATTCAGGACCGTGGATCCTGGAATCATGTGGATTTATCTTTTTTGAGAGGAAAAGAAAGAAAATACACTGTTTTTTTTTTATTTAAAAGTGAAGAAAAGAGAATATATTTATATATATATTTTATACACATATGCAAGAGATCAACAATTTAGTATTGAACACAACGAGGCTAAAAATAAAAATAAAAAGAAGAAAAATACGATTTTATTAAAGGTCCTATCCGACAGCTCTGTGTTTAACATGATGTTTGACCTACAAAATCTATTTTGTTAAAATAATAATAAATGAAATAATACTTATTATTATCATCTTAAAATTAGATTTCGAAATAAAACGTCCCACTTTAAATAGCATTTAAATAACAAACTGATAAAAAATCAACTTATTTTACAGTAAATAGACACTACTTTATTTACATATTATTAATGGAATAATTTTTATTTTCATTTTATTTCCTACATACGGCATTATTCTTTTGTTGTTGTTTTTTTTTTTTCTTTCGAACCCAGTGTTAATAAAGTGCTTAATAAAATAAACCAGATGGACAACCTTTTGGGTACGTGATGGGATGGCACCTGTTTTCTTTGGCGCGTCAATGTATGATTACGGACACAGCAAACCAGCAATTTCACTAGAACTCCATCCAGTTCCCATCTGCCTCTAACTCTAAGACTGAGAGGCAAAATAAAAAAATTTTAAAAAGCACACACACAAACACACGAGAGGAGAGAGTCTGAACAATGCCCCTCGGTTGATCTCTCCGTCTCGCCCATCACTCTCCGTGCGCTTAACGCCAGAGACAAAGCTGTTTGCCAACGGTGCTAAAAGTGAAGCGGAGAGGAGTCCTCATCTAGAATGCCACATCTCCATAGAGACAAAAACATTTTATTCCTCTGCTCTCTTATTCTTTCTTTCTCCAACACCCCCCACCACCACCCACCCCAGTTCGGCAACACTCTCGAAAACCTTCTGACCCTCTCTATTGTTTTTATCTGGTCCCCTCTGTCTGTGGATTTCTCTCTCTCTCTCTCTCTCCATCTCTCACCGTATCGTGCACCCCCCCCCCCCCTCCTCACAGTGTCTGCCTGACAACAAGGCTGCCTCCGTCTCTTTAAAAAGCAGCCTGAGCTGGAGAGCGATGCGAGTGCCCGGCGGATTTCATTAGCTTTCTGTCGGCCATCAGTCAAACGCCGACGACGTTTATGAATCGAAACCCACCGAGTGTCAGGATGGTTTCGGATCAAAGTGTCACACGGTGGTCATTTTCCCAGCATGCAACGATCATCCTAATAGTAGAGGCGCCAACACGTACTGTACGGTTCAGACGTGGCTTTTAAATTTTTTTTTTTTTTTTTTCGACTCCTTGCTACAGGGGACACCAGGGGTCAGAACAAGCTGGTTTAAGAAAAGCAAATTCACCGAAGGGGAAAGGACGTGGGAAGTGAAAGAAACATTTGGTTCTGGTTTAGAACTGCTGTAGCTCTAGGCAGCTCTGGGTCAATGTTATATCTACTGTAGGTTTGACATTTGACATTGAAATATGAATTTGAACTGGCTGTGGTGACGAATATGCTGTTTATTGTTCATTTGTTCGGTTTGTTTAGGTTGGGATCTGCTTGCTATCGTTTTCCTTTTTGCAATGCAAAAAAATTAAAGTGTTTTTGCGCATGATTATACAAAGTTTTTAAAAAAAAACATCTCGTCATTAATATGCCGAAAGAATCACGAAATTCATTTAGCATTTTTGGAGTGTCACTGCTCTGAAACTGTCCCCACGGAAAAGTCTTTGAGTTTCTTCATTGAATGCCGCAATGTACTGAATTTCTACCTTCAGGAGAAAGTGACTGTTCATAGCTGTTTAAAGTAAATGTTTTATATGTGTGATGACAGAAAAAAAAAATGTTCCAAGGACGTTCCACAGTTTGACATGACTACCAAGTGATCAAAAGAATAACTTGTCTCTCAGTCACTTACTAACCGTCTATACTGCTTTATCCTGTATACAGGGTCATGGGGGCGCCTGGAGCCTATCCTAGGAGACTTAGGGCTTGAGGTGGGGGGGGGCCAATACATTGCAGGGTACACACACACACACTCATTATGGGCAATTCGGGAACACCAATTAGCCTAATCTGCATGTCTTTGGACTGTGGGAGGAAACTGGAGTACCCGGAGGAAACCCACCAAGCACGGGGAGAACATGCAAACTCCATGCATACAGAGACGGGAATCGAACCCGGACCCTGGAGGTGCAAGATAACCGTGTCGCCCTAGTACGACTTGTCATCTGTTAATAAATAAAAAATTCAAATTATTAACAGCTTGTTGTGGTATAAGAGGAATGATAGACTCATATAAGGCTGTGTCATGACACCTTCCAAGCTGACTCATTGTGACAGATGACTTGGTGTCCAAGTTACATGGTGATGATGATGATGTGGCAGGTGAACTTTTTTTTCTTTTTTTTTTCTTAGAAGAAAAAAAAACACCTCTGAAAGTCATCGCAGTGCGGCGTAACGACCTGATCCTTAAACAAAGGAAGTTTTAATTATATTGTTTATAACATTTCATTACAAATTTCTGCGCACTATTATTAACAATACACACGAATCAGTTTAAACACTTATGTAATAGGTAATATGTGAATGTCTCAGAATTAGTGAAATGGCTCAATTTTATCTGCTGGCCTTGAGCAAAAGTTGAGGTTTAGAATTAAAAAATGTGCAATAAAATAATATAATATCTAATATAAAATACTGTATATAACAAAACTTTGACAGCTTGTCATGATACTACATTTATACATACGAGATATTTGAACATGTATGGATTAATCCACAATTTTCTGACCAAAAGTAAAGTAATTAAAAATATATCACGTGACTTAAAAAAGAAAATTAAGAAAAGAACTAATTGTTATAAATGGTTATGTAGAAATTATGTCAGTTGTTATGAAAGCTTTATTTATGCCTTATATATAATATAATATAATATAATATAATATAATATAATATAATATAATATAATATAATATAATATAAAAGAATATTATATAATATTATATAATATTATATAATATAGTATAATATAATATAATATAATATAATATAATATAATATAATATAATATAATATAAAGCATTATGAACATGTGAACAAAATGTGAAGGTTAATCATCAAGTCTGTCAGACTTATTCATTCAGTGTGTGTGTGTGTGTGTGTGTGTGTGTGTGTGTGTG